>JAMPIV010016242.1:0-262579 GCA_024509875.1 Oreohelix idahoensis
AACGATTCCATCAAGATATCTGCCGTAAATGGATCACGTTATCAAGGATTGGAGTTGAACCCATGCTTGCCGATTATTTTTGTATGCTTCATCATTTCGCTGATGTACCACATGCCCATTCACCGACGGAAGTCGACTGCAAAAAGAAATTCAATGCCTACATAACTGTATAACTTCTTGTACGAATATGTTGTAAATACTGTATGATTTTTAAAAAACTTCAATTCGCTCAATTCTAATAATCCCTCGACCCAGATAAGAAAAACGGTTTGCAGATTTAAAAACAGCGCATTAAAATTGACCAGAAAAACATAGAAATGTTAGAGAAAGAAAAAAAAAGTTTTTTTTTGTTAGTCAGTGTTATCTGTAATAATTACGCAGAGATGGTCCAGCGGAAGCGATTACATATTATCACTCGTGTTTGCGTAAATCCCTCAGATGGATTTCTTAGACAGACAGTATGGCTTTCTTTTCATCCATCGTGCGCCACCACCTTGTGCCAATAAAGATCGACTCTATCAAAGATGGCTAGACGACTTACGTGATAAAAGTATTATCCGCTCACCTGTCTTCGATAATTCACATGGTGAAATGTAAACAAGTCTGGGAGCGGCTCAGAGCAAACAATGTAAGGGCATACATTTCGTCAAATAATAAGACGATGAAGGAGAGAGAGATGGGCGCAAAAATACATGTATAAAACGTTTTGTGACAATCCGGAGCACACCAGTTGAGTAAGCCTGTTTTAGACAGTAATCACATATTCGGTCTACTGCTAGAGTAAGATTGTTTTAGACATTGATTATACAAGGGTTCAGCTATTGAGTAAGCCTGTTTTACACAATGATTTCCACAAGGTGAGCATGCCTGTTTTACACAATAATCATATCCTGGATCCATGGGTTGAGTAAGGATGCTTTGCAGAATAATCATATGCAGTGTCCACGGGTTGAGTAAGCCTGTTTTACCACAACGGTTATATCAGGGTTCCACCAGTTGGGTACGCCTGTTTTACCACAATAATGCTATCCGGGGGTCCACCAGTTGATTAAACCTGTTTTACTTCAATGATCATATCCGGGGTCCACCAGTTAAGTAGGCCTCTTTTACACAATGATAGTGTCTAGAGGACCACCAGTTGTGTGGGCCTGATTTAGACAGTTATTACAAACGAGATCCAACGCCAGGGTAACACTGTTTTAGTCAGTGATTATGTAAGGGTCCAGCAGTTGAGTAAACGTGTTTAACCACAATGATCCTATCCGGGGGTCCACCAGTTGAGAGCACATGTTTTACCACAATGATCATTCCCGGGGTCCACCAGCTGAGTGGGCTTTTTTACACAATGATCATGTCTGGAGGACTACCAGTTGTGTATTTCCCTGGGTGTGGGTGTCTCTAAAGATAAAAAAGAAAGAATCAGCACACGGTTCCCTCAGGTATGTAGTAAAGGGTGACTAATGCCTTTGCTCTTAGCCGTATCGGCTTCGGCGCCTCGGCTGTGGGCGACAACAACTTTGTACGATTTCTCCTGATATGAAATGTCCCGAATATGCAGCAAAAAAATCATGCTATCAAAGGAGCAGACGTGTTTTGACGAGATCAGAGCTGAAACCTCGTCTGCGTTCAGTTTGTAGTCATGCTAAATCTGCAGCCCTGTCGCCAAGACGAAGTCCACAGTCTTTTCCAGGTCAGCGCCGCAGCCACATAGCTTCTGCTTGAGCTCAGCAAGCCCTGGCCAGGTCAAACATAAGATGGAATACATACAACGCAGCTCAGACTGAACAACCCTTTTAGCAATACCTGCATAGACCATCTTAGGAGAAGACTTAGAAAACTAGGGTTGAATCACAGTTTACGACGCACGTGTCGCCAAACTCGCGATCGATAAGTCGTCGAAATCGGCCAACGCTTATCTTATGGCTTAAAGGTTTTACGGGATGGGGTAGACGGGGTAAACCTCCTTAGTCCTCTTTACCACATGCCTGATAGGATGAGGTGTTACTATTCGTTATTCCCATTTCTGGGCCCCGGTAACATACAAGCCCGGTGTGTGTATATGTTTGGGTGTAATATACCCAGGGTCGGCCTTACAGACTTATAAATTGATTACACCTATTTGTCGCAATCGGGCCCGCGCTCACGTGGTGGCCCCGCACTCGGGTTCCCACCTCAATCTTTGAAACACATTAAAGAACGAAGATTATTACAATTAATATATCTCAATTATATGCAATTACGTTGCATTAAAAGTAAAACAAAATGTATATTTATTATATGTATGCTGACATAAAACACTTTACAACAAAACTATAGCCTAAAAGCCCAGGTGGACCCCACCACATGATCCAAGTCGGGCCTCGAACTCACAAAGGCTGACTGTATTGGCATATGTGTGTGTGTGTATGTATATATATATATATATATATATATATATATATATATATATATATATATATATATATATATATATATATATATATATATATATATATATATATATATATATATATGACGTATAATGGAAATATAGCCTACAGTGTCTGACAGTTTTTCGTGATCTCGCAGCGTCTATGATTCGCTAGCAAAGCCATGCAACTTACTCATTTTAAATCCACGCCTCTTTTCCCTGAGACGTAATCAAACGGGAATGTTACCAACTTTCGCGACCTGTCAGTCATAACAGGGAGCGAACCTGGTGTTTACCTGAGTTTCTCACGCGAGCTGATCTGTCACTCATCGGGTATCAGACAGACGCACGTGGGAAAAACACCGGCTCTTTGAAGTAGCCGTACGGGCAGAAAAAGTTCCCGAGGGACCCTGTGATGTTCGTACATACAGGGGGAGACAACGCTTTGATCTACAGAAGCGGGCGAAAATCTCGGAATAAACCCGTTACACGGTTTAAGTCTTTGTTGTCTATTAACAACGCCGACCGAGAGACTTCTCAAACCAGTTATCAGTTGTTGGCTCAGAATTTTTCGGAGTCTAAACATGTAGTCTAGAACCATTTTGTGGAAGGTGTGTTAATAGCCTTCGTGGGGATTTCATTCGGATTTTCTGGTAATAGAAATTTGTGCTTATGTGTTAAGTTTTACCATTATAATTCACTGTGATTTTCTAGCTGTTAGAACAAGTGAAATAAAATAACGCGTAGATATTTCTTGCCAGTTGTTCAGTTTAATGTAAATTTCACCACCCGCTTTCTCACACAAGAAGATACGGTTTAGCTGACTGAATTAATATGATAGGCGTGACTGATAGTGGACCATAGAATTCACGTTATATTTAATTTGTGTAATTATATAAGTGACTAGTGTTTAATATCTTTGCGACTAAACAAACAGACGCCGACAATCTAATAGTTGTTAATGACAGGCGATATTTGTTAAGTGCGCGTAGGGATAATTAAATAATAATTGACATTGTGCGCTGATCGTTGACCGGAGCAGGAGTGGAAAGGCTGCATGCCTCAACCAAACTTGTACCTGCTAAGCGACGCGCGATAGAATAAACTAGAGACACCGTGTGCCTTTTAACTTTAATCATGACTGACGGAGAGGATGAGAGATCGTCTTGTCCCCTTCCGTGTAAATATATGTAGAGATATAATAGTAGCATTTTTTTCATAATGATTCTCTATTCTAGCAGACCTGATCAAACGGCGACCAGCGGTTTATTTTGGTCTATTGTGGTCTGTTTTGGTCCTTATCTTCATCTACTGATTGATTAATGTGGTCCTCTTATTGGCATTACGCATCCCCAAGTTCAGTTGTGAACAGGAGTTGCAAAAGAGACACATAAACATTAAATGATAAAGTTAAATGGACTTACAAATACCCAGATATTTAATTCAATTTTATCAGCCCACTGTGGCGTAATACAAATATCATTACCATCTGACTTTTGACAGCTGTATAATCGGATTTATCCAGCAAGTTACGCTGTTTCAAAATCGGCAATCACTACAGAGCCAGCCGATAGGATTTACCATCACCATCATAATTAATAGTTTTAGCAACCAGATGTTTCTTTAGTACTGTGAACACCAGATCTCGGTTCTATATTAACTATTCGAGGTGACATTTGTTGATCCAGGAATACACCACCAAATTTGGCGTCCCCCTCCTAAAAATCTTATTTGTTATAGAGGGTGGACTGGGGCCGACTTGGATAATACCCCTGACACTTTATATATTCAGGAACCATTGTAATTCCAAAGGGAAATCACCAGAATAGGGTAAGCGTGATTGATGTGGCCACGTATGACAGAGAGAGAGAGAATATTTTCTTAGTTACAGAAACTGTACCATCATCTATTTTCTTTGCTTAAATATTGTTTCTTTACGGGATAGCATTTAGTAGGAACTTTGTTCTTTTCTTTACTGTCTATTCTGTAACATAGTGCTAACCTTTGACCTTTGGGGTTATTAACTTGTTAGGTTCTTTCTTTCTCAATAAGCGGGAGGGCACATGTACTCTGATATTTTCTATGTATGAATTTTGTTTTATTTGATCTTTTCTTTAGATATTCGATGTTGTAAAGTTTAATGATAATAAACAACAAAAGAACTTACCCAATTTACCATAGTTTTTTTCACGTTTGTGTGTGTCTTGTTGTCACATAATTGTGTGTGTGTTTAGTTAAACTTATATTTACATATATATATAGGGAGATGCAAGATTGTCTTATACTAAATTATAGTCGTATAGATAGGCTGGACTAGAGAAACTACTCATTCCAGAGACAGATCTTCTCCTTAAACTATTCACTCGTGAAATCTACTCTTACACCTTTACTTTTCGCCTACTTATCACTATCCACTCTACTCTCTACTCAGGCGGGACTACAAATATTTTTCAAACCTATCTTAATTTACGACAATATATATATATATATATATATATATATATATATATATATATATATATATATATATATATATATATATATATATATATATATATATATATATATATATAACTTGAGCGGATGGCACAGGACAGGAAGACGTGGCATGTGTTTGTTGAAGGCCTATGCTCCTTGGGGAGCTAAAGGGTATTGATTGATATATATATATACATATACGCACACATATACGCGCGCTCGCGCACGCACGCACATATATATATATATATATATATATATATATATATATATATATATATATATATATATATATATATATATATATATATATATATATATATAAAGTCCGCATATAAGTATGTGTATGCGAGCCTCTTGTATGTCCCAGTGTAATGCATGTATTGTGCAGTGTATATATATGTTGATGTCTGGCCGCCCTTGATGAAATTACGGACTTACAGACAGAAAAAAAAAGATATTAGATACCTGGTGTTGAAACAGCCATTCCAAACATCTCTGAACCTCGGACTTTGCCATCTTTTTCTGTGGAACAAAAAAAATGTAATTATTGTGATACGATAAAAGAAAGGAACCAGCAATGTCAAGGTCTTCTTCTTCTTCGTATACTCTCAGACGTCAACTTGAATATTTTCAAAGAAAGCAGTGGCCAGATTGAGGCTATTTCTATCTCCATAGAGGTTTTCCAGGAATGGTACTAGTGACCGCCATATGTGCTAAGTTCCTCATATGTTGGGCATCTTTGAAGCAGGTGTTAGCAGTAATTTAATCGGGGCCATATTTACACTCATCGGTAGTCCCTATCCTATGCTTGTTGATGTCGTGAGAAATTCTAAATCCACATATCTAAATTAGAAAGTAAATGTAAAGCCTAACGCATTAATTCAATAAAAAGAAAGAAGAATGGTAAAAGAACAGTGCGGTCACAATAGCGTACGCCTGTGTTATAGAACGTCATACTAGCTAAACAAGAAAACCCCTTTTTATGCTCCGTCTGCATAATTGTAACGCTTTCACGTTTACTAGTAAAGCCTACTGCATCAAATACACGCGTTTCTAAAAAGAAAACTGGTACTGTGTTTCTTAGAAAACCTTGAGATAGACACACTGCGTAATGACCTAGATTAATATTACATTAATGTCATTTTATGCACTACGTAAACGAAAAGACAGACGGGCTTAGAAGAGAGAGAGAGAGAGAGAGAGAGAGAGAGAGAGAGAGATGTACGGAGGAACGCATGCAATACTACCACGTCGTCTTGCGATTGAAAATTAATGCCACTCCACGCGAAAGGCATGCAGGCTTGCTTTTTTCAAATAAACAGTAATAAAAAACACTACCAATACGAGGTAAGGTTTTAAAAAACATGGTTAATGCTTATTAGGAAACATGACACAATACTGTTTTACGTCTGAAATCCTGACATTAGCCTGACAGTACAGAAGACACCCCATCGTATAGAAGTGAACGGGTGGTAGAAGAAAATACATATTTTGAACGAAGCCACTTGGCTCCATTAAACTTATATATTGGGGTGCCTTAGGTCTTGCTGACAAAGAATATGTTAGGTGTTAAGCAAATAGTCTAATAATTAACAAATTATAGCCAAAATACTATAGTGGTGTTGTCTGACAACACAGGATCATATTTGCTCATAATGGCGTTTTTGGACACTGCTTTAGAGGAAATGAGGCCACCACGTTAGATCCGATTTGATTGGCTGGAATAATATGTAAGGCGAAACATGATTAGTCGACTGCAAATACTATTTTTGGTTGTTAATGGAAACGATAGGAAGGGTACATTTTTTCAAATGCTTTGGTAAACATGGTCTCATTGGCTAGACCATTTAATATAGTCAATTAGGAGCGTCTGTTCAGTGCCACTTTTTGAAAATAAACTTTGTAGAAGCAAGTGCGTTGAGAACCAGCTCATATTTTTCTAATAAAAGCCTGGGACAGAGGCAGATCGGAATTGTGCCATAACTCATCGCCAGTAAACGTACTTGTTTAATATTTCCTTGAATTGTGGTAAGCTAGACATACTTGATATCTTTTAGATGAAAACTGAATGTGAATTGATAATTTATGTCTGTATGTGTGTGGTTCAGTAACAAACAAGAGGCAAAGCCTAGATATTGCTACACCATGAACAAAACTTGTCGGAGAGGAGTATAACTGTATAGGCATATATGGGATTGCCAAATAGTACTATGACACCTATCTTATTGAATAGAAGGAAATAATGCTGGAATTGCAGAGGCGTTGTAACCATTAGGGAGAGGAATACTGGTGTATATTGTTACATGAGAAGCTAGCAGTTGACCTACAGCGCTGAACTCAGTGATCGTTATGTATTGTGTTTCAGTGTGGAAATAGATTATAAATTACTTCTGAAGTAGGAGGTACAACCTTCTTGTTTCAGGGACCGTGGTACTAAAGTATTAAAGCAGCACATGGTCTGAGTTTTGCTGAATCCAGAGGCTGGTAGCATACTCCTTGGTCAAGATATCGACCAGTGTTGTTTCTCAAGAAAACGGTGAAGCAAGCGAGCAGAGGAGTCAGTTTGCCTGCCGCCCACACAGAAGTTAAGATTTCGTTGGCCAGAGCAGCTCAATCTTGTGTATACCCCCCTCTAAAATTGACTGTACATTAAATCAAGAGGGACAGTTATTTGTTTCAAATAAAAGAAACTGTGAACCTTTCCAATATTATTTCCACCAGAAACAAACACATGAAGTCATGATGACAAACAACAACCTAGCTTGAAAAGCCAGTATTACCTCATAGTACTACACCACAACTTACACACATATTGCAATAATATGTCAATACAAAGATCCTATCTATAAATTGTGTACATACAACTTGTGATTACATTTGATTGTGATTCCTGATTCATTTTGTAGTTGAATCAGGATATCTATTGTTGAAAGGAATTAATACATATTTTAAAAGTTATCACTTGACTTATTAAGATAGTCTTATAGAGTGTTCTATGTATGTGAGTGTCACAGTGTTGTAAAGTATTGTGGATTAAATTAAATTGTTTATCTGTCTGTTGGTTGTTGTGAACATACACTTCATCACTATCATAACCCTAGACATTCAACGTAGTCATCACAATATTCCAGAATAAGTCTGACTGAGGTCTAAATGTGGTAGCAAAGTAAGGTCATCTGTAACACACCACACTTATTAGATACAGATACCTTCACAGCTGATCTCAGTCAGTACACCAAGTCCCCTATAAATATTTATTTCATCCCACTTTACCACAGTTGAATAGGTGATATCTCAATCTGTTGTGGATTGTGCGGGGTCTGAAGATTACAACTTGTTCTATTCTGCTGAGCCGATAATGTGCGTCATTTTGTGTGTAGCCTGGATGATCTTAATCCCACTTGTTCCTGTATTCGCTTCTGATAAAACTCTGTGCCTCTTTGAAAGTTATTCTTGTATCCGGTTGAGATAGCTTTCCGCCTTCCTTTGCCAGTCTGTCAGCCTCTTCATTGCCGGAGATGTGGCATTAAGATGGGATCCACTGTACAACAACTCTTTTGAATCGCTGACACACTTTGTTAAGGTCCCATCAGTTCCTTCTGGAACTGGTCCTGACAAGGATATGCATGTCATCATTATTCATCATATCCCTTCTTATGGAGCACGGAGCCATGACAGCAGCTGGTATCTTGTAGGAACGTTACACCCAAGCATTCGTGTACTTTTGTAGCGGTGATTTCTGAAGTAATCTGTTTTACCCGGGATTGCCAAGCCCACACACAGACTCATATTTGTTCTCCCCTTACGAATTGCGTGATGGAGCAGAGGCCTATTCAGGAGTTCACCAGTGGAATAAGTCCGTTTTACCACAGTGATCACATACGGCGTCCACCAATTTAGTAAGCTTGGGTTAGATAGTGATCATGTTTGACAATCTCACATGTTTGACAATCTCACATGTTTGACAATCTCACATGTTTGACAATCTCACATGTTTGACAATCTCACATGTTTGACAATCTCACATGTTTGACAATCTCACATGTTTGACAATCTCACACTGACGGCTAAGACAGTTCAGTCACTTTGTTCTTATTTTTTAAACAAAATAAAACCGGATACCTGTGCCAGTAAAACTGGCTGTTATTTTAATGAACGTATCACTTCTGAATTGTCAAAGACACACACGCACATCTTTGCCCTGTATAGGTTTCGGTATTCTCTAAGGAGAGGAACAAAGAATAGACCTCTTATGAAGCGGAAAACTAGGTCAAGAACCACTGTTCTGCAGTACAATTTTTCACCATAGCTGTCAGATGAGTGTCTTAAAACATTATTCATCACGGGTTGGTGAGATATAATTTCAAGTTGAACTTGTATTTATCCGGGGAATAACGAAAACAAAAACCAAGAATGTGCAGACTTTCACGCATGAGTGCTTCCGTAGAATTGAAGAATTGAAATAGTAGTATAAAGTTATCAATGCGGAACTGATGAAATAGGTCAGACAAATACTAGTGGAACAAGATGTAAGGAGAATGTAATAGAAGATACGTTGAAAAACTCAACTATTAGCATAACAATACAGTCCTCATTCTGAAAATCCCAGAGTAAGAGAAATGGAGGGAAAACGAAGAGCGTATGAAGAAAGGAACTGGAGGCAGATTAAATTTTGGATTATGAATGGCTAGTGTAGGCAGCGTAAAATAAGTGTCAGAAGGTAAAGGAAAACTACCGCAACCTTCTTCCTTTGAATTACAAAAAAAATAAAAAAATATATTTCAGTAGCCATATGCTCAGAAAGAAGAGTCTGATGAACTTTATGACAGCAATAATTATAATAGACAAAAGAAAACAGAGGAAGACACAACATTTCGTAGAATATACGACAAGATAGCTAGGAAAACATGAGTATCTAAGAACAAGGATGCTTAGAAAGGATAGAAAACTGTTGGTGGAAAACGAATCACACACGCCAGCAGGTGATTATGTCTCTGTATAACTTCATGCCCCAAAGTTGTTAATCAGTTCTGTTGTTGACTTATTTCCAGCCACGATGTCAAAGTTTGTCTTTTAGTGGTCCTCATCTCTTGTTTTTCAGTCTTTACTGCTGACACGATACAATTCAGCTTTCCTCTTCTAATAACATACCCAAGGAACGTGGATTGCTTCCTTCCAATGTGAGTATTAGTATTACGCTGCCTAGAGGCACTGGAGTCTTTCGTCATATCGCCATTAGACTTGTTTTAGCTGTCTGTGGTATTCGTTAACATTCTTTTGTAAAACAAAATCTCTGTGGCCTCGTTAGACAGTTTTACTTGTTTACTGATTGTTCATGACTGATTTCCATACGACAGAATAGGCTATATACAGCACTGAAGAATTATCAAGACGCAGCAATAGAGACCGCAGTCAGCGACTCGACTGCCTGCGTCAGGACCAGCGAACCAGCTGGTGCACTCCACCTCCACAAAGTCTGATTAGTGTACATAGGAATATGCCGTGCAGAAGTCGGATTTCAGGTGCAGATATCACAGCTACGTTGTAAACAGACACAACGCAACCACCTCCTTTTGCATTGGCAAAGATTGTTCTACTTTTCTATGGAACGCTGCTTTTGCATTGGCTGTTCTACTCCACCTCTTAGATGCATCTACCATCTGTTTTTATAACTTATGTTCCTCTTCTACCTGTAGAGGTTAGCCAGAGAGAGCGCCGTGGTATCCTATCGGCTCTCTTCCTTTTGGCTTGGCTTTCCAGTCCAGTCCAAAGTTCCTCTGATGTTCTCCTCCCAGTGAACTTTGGGTCGTCCTTGAGGTGTGGATCCTTGGCATCTAGATCCGATGTTATTAAAGTGCTCAAATAGTTAAATCCCTTGACCTGTTTAAAAGCTGTCCACTTTACTTCGATGGTGCATTTTGAAAAAGGTAACTTCACAATAATAATAGCACCTTCAGTCATAACTGACTATGGGAATGCGCCTCTGAGTGAAAGGCCCTCAGATGCTTATTTTCCTGGTTCTCCTTTCGACGTTTTCCCTTCTCTTCTGCTTGCTGTGAGAGCTTCTTTTCGCCCAGTCTGCGGTGGCAGCGTGGAGAACATCACCACTTGGTACGATCGTCAGCTTCATCCTCTCAGGCTGCTGGATTTATGTCCAGGGCCCTCGTGTCTCTCTTGCACACATCTTTGAAACCCAGCTGCGGTCGCCTAACTGTTCTTTTCCCATTTGCAAGTTGTCAGTAGAAGATATCTTTCGGGATGTTACAATTTTCCATGCGGCGGACATGGCTACGCCAGCGTAGTCTGCGCTGTCTAAGCAGCGTATACATACTTTGAAGGCCAGCACGTGACAACACCTCGACATTTGTCACTTTTGTTAAAGGTAACTTTGTTATGTAAGAACAACAATAAGTAGTCGCCAAATCTTCTTCCTTGTCGTCTTGCCCTTTTTTCGCATCCACTGCTGTTGATCATCTTGCAGGAAAGCTACGCCACAGCACTTCGTGAACTCCTGCAATAGTAGCTTCTGTATCATTGTGTTTTACATGATAAAGTTGCCAGCCTACGATTAATAATGTTACACACAACGAAATCTCTACCGTTAGTTTTAAAGTTAAACAGGACAGGACAACGTAGCAAGAGCTAAACAGTAATAATTATTTAAAAAAACAGCTTCATAGAAATACGAGGGGCGTTCAGAAAGTAATGCACCATATCGTTTTTCTCAGCTAATAATGAAGATAGAAGTATGAAATTTTGCACACTTTAAATATGACATGTGCCAATTGTGTGCATCAAATTGCACCGCAACCGGCCAAATAATACGGCTGCGCTAAACCGTCGAAATGGAGCGTGTTAGCAACTTGCGTTATAAGCAGCGAATTGTGATAGAATTTCTCGTTGCAGAGAAGGAAACTGTTGTGAACATTCACAAGCGTCTATGTGATGTGTATGGAAGTTTTGCAGTCGACAGGAGTACAGTCAGTCGCTGGGTTCAGAGAATCAAAGAATCAGGAAGTGGAGATACGGAGCTGCTTGATCGGCCGCGCTGTGGACGTCCTGCCACAGCCACCAACGCAGAAATGTTGAAATGCGCTGAGGGCATTATTCTTACTGATAGGCGAATCACTACTCAACAATTGACCTTACAGCTGTCAGTCAGCATTGGTAGTGCAAATGCAGTTATAAAAACTCTCGGATTTTCTAAGGTTTGCGCAAGATGGGTTCCTCGAAGCCTCATAAATGACCACCGATTGCAAAGGAAAGCAATTTCTTCTGAATTGTTGGAGCGTTTCAATGCTGATGGAGAGAACTTTTTGGCTAAGATCGTTACAGGTGACGAAACCTGGGCACATCATTTTGAACCTGAGACAAAAAGTCAGTCAATGGAGTGGCATCATCCGCAATCACCGCGAAGAAAGAAATTCAAGACAATTCCTTCAGCTGGAAAGGTCATAATCACTGTCTTTTGGGACATTGAAGGTGTGATTCTTGTGGACGTTATGCCAAGAGGAGAGACAATCAATTCGCAAGCTTACATTAAGACATTGAAAAAACTCAATCAACGTTTTCGCAGAGTTCGGCCGCACAAGAATCCAGCAGACCTGCTTCTCCTTCACGACATTGCGCGACCTCACACAAGTCTGGCAACACGGGAAGCAATCACCAAATTGGGTTGGACTGTACTACCCCATCCACCCTATAGTCCCGATTTGGCACCCTCTGATTTTCATCTATTTGGTCCACTTAAAGATGCACTCCGTGGGACAAGGTTTGAAGATGATGAAGGAGTGATTCATGCAGCCAGGAAATGGCTACATGATCAAGACAAAATCTGGTACGGGCTAGGAATACATGCACTTGTTTCACGCTGGCATAAAGCCGTACAAGTTGATGGGGATTATATTGAATAATACCGATGTTTACATGACATATCTATGTATATTGTGTATAAATTTCATGCTTTTTGAATAAACAGCTCCTGAGAAAAACGATGTGGTGCATTACTTTCTGAACGCCCCTCGTATGGCGTAGAGAACACCCAGAGTCAAATATCACATCAGCTATCTAGGCGAGACCAGGTCATCATTTTCCGGCTCAGAATGGTCACAACAGATTGAGGGTCCATCTGTACCAGAGGTTCTCAACCTTTTTTGCTCATGGTCCCCTTGTGGGCCTCATTATCCTCTGTAGGATAATCGTAGTCGATGTTAGCTGGAAAAAAGGTACTTTACCATCTTACTGTGGCCCATAGAAATATGACACGGCCTCTTGGGGACCATATGGCCCACTGTGAGAACCACTGATCTATACCACAAGTACAGGATTGAAACAACAGATCTCTACACTTATGGCACCAGCCCAATGGCAGACGAACATCTGCTGCAGTCCTGCTTAATATACAGCAGTGAAGAGAGTAGCATATGGCAACAAACTACTTCTCTTCACAAAAACTGTTTTGGAGATGTCAGAAACCTTGATCTGACTACTGCCTTTATTAGAGTCATTAATGTGGAAGTCTGAGCGCGAACGCAGAAGATGTCAGAAACCTTGAGCTGACAACTGCCTTTATTAGAGTCATTAATGTGGAAGTCTGAGGGCAAATGAGGAAGAAGTCAGAAACCTTGAGCTGACAGCTGCCTTTATTAGAGTCATTAATGTGGAAGTCTGAGAGCAAATGAGAAAGAAGTCAGAAACCTTGAGCTGACTACTGCCTTTATTAGAGTCATTAATGTGGAAGTCTGAGGGCGAACGAGGAAGATGTCAGAAACGTTGATCTGACTACTGCCTTTATTAGTCATTAATGTGGAAGTCTGAGGGCGACCAAGGAAGAAGTCAGAAACCTTGATCTGACTACTGCCTTTATTAGAGTCATTAATGTGGAAGTCTGAGGGCAAACGAGGAAGAAGTCAGAAACCTTGATCTGACAACTGCATTTTTTAGAGTCATTAATGTGGAAGTCTGAGGGCAAATGAGGAAGAAGAAGATGATATAACACCAATAATTTTCCTTTGCGCTTCTTGCGGAGCATGGAACCATGACTGCAGCAAGTCCCTCAGGAAGCCTGCACTAACCTGTCACAGGCTCTTACAGCGGTGATTTATGTAGCAACTCGTTTAACATGATAAAGTTGTCAATCCCATGCACAGCTTCATATTAGTTGCCTTCTACGACAGGCTTGAGTGTGCAGTAGTCATATTTTTTATTTGTTACTTCAGTGACCCCCGGGAACTACACGCGGCAGAACCCGCTATAGCAGACGCATGTTACTCCTTGCCAAGAAGAGATCAAGTCATAAGTTTCAGACTTAAGAACTTCCCAGGGCAGACTCAGATACCATCTGTTCAATTAACTGAAACATGGAGAACAGCAAAAATGGCAAGCAACATCTTACAAACTTTCATTAATGGATGCTTGTACGGAATCTTCTTCTTCTTTGATCCTTAACCACCGACCGTCAAAGCAGTCAGTGGCCATCACGCCTAGTGGCGTCTTGTAGGGCAACAACAAATTGATTCCACTTTGCTCGGTCGGCGGCCATCCTTCGTACAGTGCCCCAACTCTGATTCATTCTTTGCATCTCAGCCTCCACAGTCCTCCGCCAGGTTGTTTTTGGTCGGCCTCTCTTTCGTTTTCCTTCAGGGGTCCATAGCATAGCTGTTCTTGTGATGGCTTCGGGGTCTCTTCTGAGGACATGGCCAACCCAGCTCCAGCGTCTGCCAGCTATAATGGTGTGCATGTCCTCTTGCTTGCTCCGAGTAAGCAGATCTTGGTTAGTGATGGTATTCGGCCAAAAGATTCGGTGAATTTTTCTTAGGCATGTTGTGTGAAAAGAGGACAATTTCGACATTTCCTTCTCTGTAACTCTCCAGCATTCCGCACCATAGAGAAGCACAGAAAGCACACATCTCTGATATCATCTTAATTTTGTGCTTGTGCTGTATTGAGAGGACTTCCAGATGTTGTTTAGGCTAAAAAAGGCTGTCCTTGCCATATTCATTCTGATGTTGATGTCTTTGCCTGCCCCGCCGTCTGGTGTTACTATGCATCCTAGGTATGTGAAGGTGTCTGCCTGTACCAGTTGCTGATTCCTTACTGAAATGGGCTCAGGGTTGCTCACATTGAGCGTCATGACCTCTGACTTCTTTAAATTGATGTTCAAGCCCACCTGCTGGCTAAACTTATTAAGTCTATCCGTTTTTTCCTGAATGTGTTGATGTGAATGTGCTAGTAGTGCAATGTCATCTGCATATTCCAGATCTTCCAATGTAGAAAATGTAGTCCATCTTATTCCTCTTGGACTGCCCTCTGTTGTCTGGTTGTACGGAATGGAAGGATTAAAATGGCAGGACAAGATCACCAATATGGAACTGTTGGAAAGAATCCGACAAATACAACTGGAACACGATGGAAGGAGAGCACGCTGACGTTGAGTAGAACATACAATATGGAAACCAGCTGACAGCTGTACATGGCAGGTCGTTTACTGGAAAACAAAGACATTAAAAAAACCTGGAGAAGGGAATTGTAGACATATTTAGGTATGATAAAGAAGTCATGGATAGAACGTGAACGAACCGTGCAGAAAAATAGACTTTTGCATGCTCAAATTGAAGTCATATTTTCACGGGAAGCTCAAGCTCTGTACACAGAAGTGTGTATATATTTGTGTACATAAGCGGTAACAGGCAGACAATGTATATGTCCTCGTGATAGGCAAACAGTACAGCAAGTTCTTCACGAATATCGGCTCCACGAGAGGAACAACCTGGCCTTCACAAACCCATTGGACGGAGTAAATGTATGGCTATGAGAGATGTCTGAGTCAAACCACTCTAAGCGAAACAGATGTGGTGATACGGGATCGAATACGACCGGGGAAAACCTGAAAAAAAGCTTGTTGAGAATTTATCAACCAAATAAAGTTATTTTAGGTCTGGTTCGATGTTTGCTTTCCGCGCTTTTTCCATAATTTATAATGCTGATAATTTTTTACTGTTTTTTGTGCGCAGATTTTTCAACTGATAGAAAGGTAAAAAATAAAATTTAGGGAGTTTTAAATATTATGGACCTGCATGAGAAGGTTGCTTGAACGCGATAAGCAGTCAGGCGTGTTGTCTGACTTCGTCTCCTAGCAATTGTGTAGATTAAGCGTTCTCAATCTGGGATACATGAACCCCTAAAGGTACGAGAAGCTTGTCAACGGGGTATGGGGAATGTTTGGTAAATACTGTAACTATATTATCCTAAGTAGTAGCTGTTGGTGGGAAACAATTTTTGTGGATTTGAGGGTGGGAGAGAGCGAGAGAGAGAGTGTGTGTGTGTGTGTGCCGAGTCCTGTACTCAGTTAAATCCAAAGTATGAAACAAACAAGAGTTAGAACATTAATTTGATGGTATCTCTTTTAAAAGCCGTACCAAGAATAACACTGTGGACCGTCAAGAAACTGAATTAAGAGTTTCACTAATTTTCTTGACTGTATATATTCAGACAAACATGTAAACAATTTATGAAACTAAAAACATCGTTAGACTGGTAGCTAATAAAGTTCTTCTTTTGTGCATAAATATGGTAAAACTGGAAACTATATCCTCTCATACTGAATAGGGAAACGGAAAGGTTAATCGCAAGCCTACGGGGTACGAGGACGGAAAAAAGATTGAGAAACCTTGGTGTGCAGTCATTTTGCGTTGCTTCGTCTGTTACCTGTTGCAGTAGGTGCAGCAATATGGTGCATGTATTAGCACTATGACAACTAGAAATAGATGTTAGTTATTTCGGACCTTTAAGAATACGTGGCAAATGAAAAGAATTATTGCTGTAGATAAGAATCTAAGAACAAGGAAAAGTTTGATGCAACCAAAAAAATAGTATAGCTCTGTTGTGAGTAAGCACTCTTTTTTCTTAAAGTATGCGCCAGTATCCCTGTCGAAACAATGAATGACGGGAGAAGAATTAAAGCCAACATCTTAACCTTTCAGCAACTGAAGCATATTTAGAAAACTTAGAAGTTGGAACAGGTAAATAGAGTGTAATTTGACTAATTACGTAACAGCTCTTTAATCACAACATTTAAAAAAAATTAGTGTTTGGTTATCTTAAAAAATGTTTGCCTTGATAGCACGATGGTGTTTATCTAGTTCTTTCCATCAGTTTGACATTATTGGATCTTGTCACATTATTTCAGTCCTTTTATTCCGTATAAGCGCTCATTAATGACAGTCTGTGGGAGCCGCGCTGGTGTAATGGTTACAACGTTGTACTGGCGACCAGGTTTTCAAGGTTCAAGCCCGGGCGTCGGCGCTTGAAGGAGCGTCAACGACCGGGATTTTGACTGAATAATCTGAACGGCTCCTGAGATAAACCCTCTGTGGATGGGAAGGAGCGAAGCTCCTGACCAAGTTGGAAGGAAAGTCCTCAGGTTCCCCAGCCTCACAATGACATGTCATTGGGCCGAAGGGCTGAAAGCCCAAGTGCCGCTGGTTAAGGAAAAAAAAAATGACAGTCTGTAACTTCTTCTTGTTGCGTCTGTTGTTCTTCGTGTTTAGAACCGTACAAAAGCAAAGACTACTTACTTACTAACTTAGTCTTTCCTCTTCTACCCTGGGGTGTAGAGGTTTGCCAGATAGAGCGCCATACTATCATATCGGCTGTTATCTTCCTGGCCTAGTCCTAAGTCGTTCAGAGATTGTCTGACGTTGTCTTCCCAGCGAACTCTTGGTCGTCCTGGAGGTCTGAATCCCTGTCTCTTAGTTTCCCATATTTGTCGTGGTAGCTGATCTTCTTCCATTTAGCAGACTAGGCCAAACTGTCATGATTGGGACTGCTTCACTTGGGTCTGCAGGGGCTGAGATTTAAGGCCCTGACGTATCGTCTTGTTGCGGATCATGTATCTTCTTGTTACTTCGACCACCTTCATCAGATACCTCATTTCTGAGGTTTGGAGCTCAATAGCGGTAACTTGACGTTTAAATTGAAGATTCTTATTTTTGAATAAAGCTTGTCTGAGGTGGGAAAGGTGCTAGCCCACACAGTATTCCGGAAGCAGCCATTAAAGAAGATATAGATATGTTTACAGAGCTATCATAAGTATTACATGGTAAGTTTGTTTGAGTTATACAGCGAATACTAGCAGACTGGAAGGAAGGGTCAAGTTGTCGAACAAGGGAGATTTACAGAAGTGCACAAATTATAGAATCAGAGAAATAATTTTGTCATCAATTTGGGGGATCATATTAAACCGGAGCATCCGTGAAGAACTAAAAAATGGCATAGACAAACATTTGAGGAAGGAAAGGTCGGGTATTTTGACAAAACACATCCTGTATAGATCAAATAGCCGCTTTGTACATAATAGTCGTACACAGCCTGAAACTGAGCTCAAACTATGCTTATGATTTACGGACTTTAAAAACAGTTTGCAAAAAATCACTGTGGAAATGGATAAGGCAATATTTAGTGCTCTGTAAATTCGTTAACCTGAGAAAGGATAACGTAGGAAGACATGAAACGAAGAGTCTTTCCCGAAGAACAGTTTACAGAACTCTTTGAGTTAACTTGAGTGCGACAGGGATGCATCTTGTCACGGCTTCTCTTCATATTGGCTATAGATTGCACAACGTCAACCACAAAAAGTGAAATTCCGCAGACTCTGAAAATAAAACAAATGTTCAACTGACGCAATACCAAATTAGAATGTTGGACAAGAGATCAAAACAACTAGGTGTAAAAATCAACAGAGAAAAGACACATTTTCATCATGCGAATAAGTGAGGGAAATACTAGTCACATTGTACTTGCAGAAAGACCTAAACAAAGGTGAATTTATAAGTTTACTGCGGTATTAAAATAAGGACACAGAAGACAAAGAGGGATTTTCATTGCCTTAGGAAATACAGTATACGGTTACTGAACAAAAATTAAGCCCAGCTTAAAAGTAAGAATTCTAAGCTCAGATATCAGGACAGTACTACTGAATGGAGCATCCGACTGGCAAAGTGGTTAGAGCACTGATATCTCGCGGCAAAGTTACCGGGATGGACACACGGTGGTGTTGGTCCATTCTAACCAGTTGTAAATATGTACCTGACTAACTGCTATTGAGTTAGGGAAGGTAACAAGCAGCAAGGAATAGAACTGGTCATCCCCACCTCTCAAAGCTACATAGACCTAGTGTAGTGACGTCTCTAGCACTTTACTCCCCTACGGCAGTATCCACTTATGAGACTACCTTTACCTATTGTATGGAGCTGAAACATGGAGAACAGCAAAAACGGCAAGCAAAATCGTACAAACTTTCATTTAATGGATGCTTGTACGGAATGGAAGAATTAAAATGGCACGACAAGATCACCAATATGCAACTGTTGGAAAGGATCCGACAAATACAACTGGAACACGATGGAAGGAGAGCACGTTGACGTTGAGTAGGACATACAATATGGAAACCAGCTGACAGCTTTACATGGCAGGTCGTTTACTGGAATCTCCGAAGGCACAAAGACATTTTAAAAACCTGGAGAAGGGAATTGTAAACATATTTAGATCGGTAAAGAAGTCATGGAAAGAACGTGAACGAACCGTGCAGAATAAGAGATTTTTGCATGCCCAAATTGAAGGCATATTTTCACGGGAAGCTCAAGCTCTGTAGACAGAAATGTATATATATTTTTGTACATAAGCGCTAACAGGCATACAATATATATGAGTGAGGCCTGCCTTGTCAAAACAATGCACAACGACTTTTAAAAAATAATAAAGAAAGACAGAAATGAAAACATGCAAATTGTACAATGCTAGAATTTTGAGGACAACACCATTTTGATCACTATGATTCTGTTTTACGTTGATTTTTTTTTGGTGATTTTTTTGTATTAACAGGAGTCGGAATGGCTACGAGGTATGGTGTCCGCCTCGGTAAAAACGGAGGTGCAAACAATATTAAATTAGTAAGAGATAAGCAAGGAAATTTCATCCCCACAGCAAAGGGACAGGAAACAAGATGGGCAGAGCATTTCAGAGAAACTCTTATCAAGGAACCACCAGAGACACAGTTGAATGTTCCTGAGGCCGACAATGATCTAGATGTTAATACAGACATTCCACGAAAGGAAGAAATCATGATGGCAATCAAAGTGTTAAAGAATTTAAAAGCTCCTGGCCACGATAACTTAAATGCAGAGCTATTTAAGACAGACCCTGAGCTAGCAGCAGAACCATTAGAACCACTATTTGCACAAGTCTGGAAAACAGGGACAACACCAATGGAGTGGAACAAAGGAATCATTGTCAAATAGCCAAGAAGGGCGACCTTGCACACTGCAACAATTGGAGAGGATTCACTCTTCTTTCAGTTCCCAGCAAAATACTAGGCTGGATAATTATGCAGAGAATTTCAATTCAACAGCAGTAGACCACAAACTGAGGAAAGAACAAGCAGGATTAAGAAAGAACAGAAGATGGGCAGATCATGTATTTACCCTCAGGAACATTATAGAGCAATGCTCAGAATGGCAGAGACAGCTGTACATTAATTTCGTTGATTTTGAAAAGGCTTTTGACAGCATACACAGGGACAGTCTATGGAAAATACTGAGGGCTTATGGAATTCCAAGCTGCATAGTGTCAATCATAAAAAGCCTCTATGCCAACTTTACAAGTAGCGTTGGGCAGAGCAACCTAACTTTTGAGGTGAAGACAGGATTACGACAGAGATGCCCCTTATCAACCACTTTTTTTTTAACATAGACTGGGTGATGCGTCAGACAACAGGGGCAGTCCCAGAGGAATAAGGTGGACTACGTTTTCTACATTGGAAGATCTGGAATATGCAGATGATATTGCACTACTCGCACATTCTCATCAACACATTCAGGAAAAAAAACGGATAGACTTAATAAGTATAGCCAGCAGGTGGGTCTGAACATCAATCTAAAGAAGACAGAGGTCATGACGCTCAATGTGGGCAACCCTGAGCCCATAACAGTAAGGAATCAGAAACTGGAACAGACAGACACCTTCACATACCTAGGATACATAGTAACACCAGACGGCGGAGCAAGCAAAGACATCAATAACAAAATGAACAAAGCAAGAACAGCCTTTTTTAGTCTAAACAACATCTGGAAGTCCTCTCAGTACAGCACAAGAACACAATTAAGATTGTATGAGAACTGTGTACTTTCTGTGCTTCTCTATGGTGCGGAATGCTGGAGAGTAACAGAGAAGGAAATGTTGAAATTGTCCTCTTTCCACACAAGAAAAGTGCCTAAGAAAAGTTATCCGAATCTTTTGGCCGAATACCATCACCAACCAAGAACTGCTTACTCGGAGAAACCAAGAGGATATGCACACCATCATAACTGGCAGACGCTGGAGCTGGGTTGGCCATGCCCTCGAAGAGACCCCGATGCCATCTCAAGAACAGCTATACTATGGACCCCGGAAGGAAAACGAAAGAGAGGCCGACCAAAAATAACTTGGCGGAGAACTGTGGAGGCTGAGATGCAAAGAGTGAATCAGAGTTGGGGCACTGCACGAAGGATGGCTGCCGACCGAGCAAAGTGGAAGCAGTTTGTTGCCGCCCTACAAGACGCCATCAGGCGTGATGGCCACTGACTGCTTTGACGGTCGGCTGCTAAGGATAAAAGAAGAAGAAATTGAAGGCTTATTGTCACGGGAAGCTGAAGCTCTGTATGTAGACAGAAATATATATATATATATATATATATATATATATATATATATATATATATATATACACACACACATAAGCGCTAACAGGCACACAATGTATATGTATATGAGTGAGGCCTGACTTGTCAAAACAATGCAAAACGACTTTTAAACAATAATAAAGAAAGAAAGAAAAGAAAATATGCAAATTGTACAATGCTAGAAATTTGAGGACAATACCATTTTGATCACTATGATTCTTTTTTACGTATTTTTTTTTTTTTTTTTGCATTAACAGGGGTTGGAGTGGCTAAGATGTATGGTGTCCGCCTCGAATTCTAAATGTACAGGGTTCGATTCCCAGTAGAGGGAATATAGTTCATGTAAATTTTGTTTTCAAAACCAGTGGTCCTAGTGATGTCATACTTCTCCCTGGTCTCCTTAGTTGTGAGATCGAATGCCTAGCCTTCTCAGATAAGGGCGAAAGAATAGGAGGTCCCGTGCGCAATGTGTGCGCGTTAAAAAACCCTCGGCAGTTGGAAATCGTAAAGAGTAGGCCATAAGGCGGCCGCCTTGTCAAAATTTAAAAAATTAGAACCCTACCCACCACAAAAATATTTATAGCATATGTGATTCTTATATACACACATTGGGATTCTCGCCGGTGCTACGGAGTTTGTGCACTGTGCTGAGATCCTCTGTGTGATCTAATGGAGGAGATCGGAGCACTGATGGAGTTGTCCGTGTACAATGAAGATAGCCCTTAAAACAAAAACCTAAACTAAATTGATTTCCTAACTTATTTTTTCTGAGATATATTCAGTACGTACACATTAAGAACAATGTATTTCTTTATTAATTATGTCTATCCATGGACCAATCACATCAGCGGGACCTTTTGCTCCTGGTAGGTTCAACCTTGCTGAGCAGGTCAAAATGGAAGGGGAAGACAAAGTGGGCACACTCCTTTCCTCCAGGTTAAAGGAGGGTGGAGAACAGGGCTGACAACCCTGCCAGAAGAAAACCCTATTTGTCACAGAAACTGAAACAGTTGAGGAAAGAAATAAAAGCCAGAGTCAGGAAGAACCCTCGCAAGAGGGACGTATGACGCACAGACCTGATGAAAGGTAGTCAATGGAAGTCACGCTGCCGACACCACTTCTAACGACGAAGGCAAAAATTAGAATAGGCACCTGGAACATACGGACAATGCAAGAGGCCGGAAGGACAGCACAGGTAGCTGGAATGATGAGACGATATGGAATAAAACTCTTAGGACTAGCAGAAACGAGAATAAATGGAACTGGTGAATTCGTAACCAATACAGGGGAAAATGACATATATTCAGGACATGAGGATGAAGACCACACACACACACAGAAGGGGTTGCTATTATTGTGGCGATAAGGGATTCTGAAACTATCGAAGTATTTGGGCAACTTTATAACTTAAAAGAGAACCCGCAGTTTTAAATACAAAGACTGGAAACTTAAGGAATCAGGAACACAAGTCATAAGAGGGATTCTGAAACTACCCCAGACCGAGTGTTTGAAGCATCAAATCAAAGTTTGTGTGCCCATTCTACTGTGCCAGGAGATTGTATATCCCATTTGAGCAGAGGCATTTGTTCTTTTAATTTTCATAAAGTTCGTGGTACAAGACTACATTACTGGTTGTGGTACGAAGTTACACTTACAAGAAACCAGTCTGAAGTAAGAGTCTTCGCCCTATCTTGTGATTCAATAGCTGGGGTCGACACCACCTACTTACAGTGGACACGTTGTGAAGACACCCACCTTGACATTAGGAGTGAAGTTCATCTAGACGCCTCTTCATCACAAAAGACCTGATAAGGACCCATTGCAGTACTCAGCCAGTTACGTTTTTTGTAACAGGCGCAAGCAATGGACAATAACCATCAGTTCCCAATTAAGTATCAGTGAAGACATTTTTTTAAAAAAACCTCTAAAGTCACTTTCATCCATATTTATTTAAATTTGTTAAAGACTAATCGATTATTAAATTTGTAATATGTTATTTTACAAATTCATAGTTGATTCAGTTCTTACAGATAAGAGAGCGCATGTATGATCTAAAATCTTTAATATACATATACATATAGTTACAGCCATATAGCCAAAATACTTATAACAGGAATTTCACTGGAGTAAACCAGCTGGGGGCTCGAACAAACCACGCCATTGCTTAAAACTTCACTACAGGTGCCGGATCAGATAAAGTTAATAGTGCTCTGCCCTATGCAGCATTATTCTTGACTTCTGAATTATCTTGTGAATAATCCCTTGAGATAGAAGCATCATTATCCTTCTATCTACAACTCTGTCAAGAATAATCGTGTGCGAAGGTAGACACCTTTGACGACCCATTTTAGATACTCTTGAGTTTTGGCCACTGGTGGACCACTACTGCAGAACAAAGGGGAGGCAAATCCCGTGACAATATAATATCATTAGAACTTTATCTAAGAAACAGCTAAACCACAATACAACAATGAAGAGCAGAGAAGGACAACACATTAGCCTGAAGAGAAACAAAGGGCCAGATGGGCTGAATATTTTAAGGAAATCCTAAACCGAAACCAACCAATACAGCAAACCATCATAGAACCAGCACAAGAGCGACTGCAGTGCAACACGAACCCACCCACTAAACAAGAGATCTCTTGGGCAATAAAACAGCTAAAAAATGGGAAGGCTGCAGGACCAGATGGAATACCACCAGAAGCCCTGAAGGCGGATATACCATACACTAAACAGTTGCTACACCAGCTCTTCAAGAAAATCTGGGAAAAAGAGGCCATCCCAAAAAGCTGGAAGGAAGGCCACATTATCAAGCTGCCAAAGAAAGGAAACTTGACTGTATGTGGCAACTGGAGGGGTATAACACTGCTAGCAGTGGCTGGAAAAATTTTGACCAGAGTTTTGTTGGACCATATTAAGGCGGTGGGTGACAAACTCAGAGAAGAACAGACAGGATTTCGTGCAGAAAGATCATGTACAGACCAGATAGCAACACTCAGAATCATCATAGAACAATCAAACGAATGGCAGACCCCCTTATTTATAAATTTTATGGACTTCGAAAGGGCTTTCGATAGTATAGAACGTACTGTGATATGGAAAATCCGGAGACATTATGGAATTCCAGAGAAATTCATTAAAATCATCCAAGATTTCTATCTGGAGGCCTCATGCAAAGTAGTGCACAAAGGAAAACTACCAGAGCCCTTCCCAGTACACAGCGGGGTCAGACAGGGGTGTCTACTTTCACCAACAATTTTTCTCATGGTCATAGACTGGGTTATGAGACAAACAACAGAAGGAGAGAAAACAGGAATACAGAGGATATTCAACAAACAGCTGGAGGATCTTGACTTTGAAGATGATTTGTGCCTTCTATCACATAGACAGCAAGATATGCAGGAGAAAACAAATACATTAGTGACAGAAGCAGCAAAGATGGGACTACACATAAATGTAAATAAAACAAAGGAAATGAGGATAAATAATAGGCAGATGGACTCGATGAAGATCAATTGTCAAGTTATTGAAGAAGTAGAAAGCTTTACACATGTGGGGAGTAACATTGACAAAGGAGTGGGAACAGCTGGTGACGCCTGTTCTAAGATAAATAAAGCCAGATGCGATTTTAATTCCCATCGACCAATATGGAACTCCTCAGCTATATCCAGAGAAAAAAAATTAGAATCTTTAACTCAAATGTAAAGTCAGTCTTGCTGTATGGCTCAGAAACATGGCATGTCTCAAAGAGTATCACCTCCAAACTACAGATATTTGTAAATAGATGTGTCCGACGGATCCTCCGTATAAGATGGCCAGATGTAATAACAAATGTAGAGCTAAGGAAAAGATGCGAGCAATAGCCAATAAAAATGGAAATTAAGGTAAGAAGGTGGGGATGGCTATGACATACAGTCAGAAGAGAACAATCAAGCATAGCCAGAGGTGCCCTTGACTGAAACCCGCAAGGGAAACGAAGAGTGGGGAGGCCAAGGAGAACTTGGAGAAGAACTGTGGAAGAGGAGGCTAAGGAAATTGGAATGACTTGGGCGCAGCTGAAAAAGACAGCCCAGAATAGAAATAGATGGAGAGCAACTGTTTCAGCCCTATGTTCCACGGGGAACGGTAAGGAGCGATGATGATGATGGACCAATCACGGGCTTACTAGCACACAATGAAATGTTTCCTGTATTCCTTTTTCGATTCTAAATAACGCTTGCAAAGGAATAAAGAATATAGCTAAAGTCATGTAAACAGAAATAATAATGTACTAACAATAATGATTAATATCTTTCAATTCCCTAAGTATCAAGGCATTCCACAAATTCATGTCAAGCCTGCCTGTCCTGTGCCATACATTCAAGACTTTCCATGTTGTTTTTATCCCTTTCATGTCTGTCTCGTTCTTTTCTATGTTTTTTTTACTCTTCTCCAATCTCTCTTACCCTGAGTATTCAAGAACAAGGACTGCTTTGTGATGCTATCAAAAGGTTCTCTTCAATGTGTTACCTATTCATCGTTAACGTATTCTTCCCACTTATTATTCCACTGGTAACTTGTCTAGGTTCTTGTCATAATATTTCAATCCTGCTGTCCTACGCAAGCGTCCATTTGTGTAACTTCTTGACAGTCGTTTTTGTTGTTCTGTCGGAGCCATGCACTAAGACTAATTTGACATAATGAAATAAACCAGTATTTAAAAAATGAAAATAACCCAGGACATATCATAACAGAGAATTATTTACTAATAACAACACTGGGGGCAACACTGCAGACAATCTGGCAAAAGAAGAATGGGGATAAAACTTAAAAGAAAGCACCAGCAGATGTTTGATACGTACGTGTCTGCCAATAAGTTTAACAGACAGCAAAAGTTGGAAATCCACTGCAGGAAAAGATCGGTGTATGCTGTGACAAAATTTAAGAATAATATAATCAATCACGGCACATCGACCTTGCAATTTAAGTGAACTTAATAGTTAACTAAAGATTCTTACCCCTTAACTCGTAGCTGACGACAGGAAACTTCGTACAACTGTGCAAACTAAAATCCACTGTTTTTGGAAACAAACAGTAATATCAGATAATGTCTAAAATCAGGACAAATTCTGAGGCGGTGTGTTCATACAAACACTTTTCTGCAGGGTTATTTCGTGACCCTTGCCGCATGGGCTGTCATAAATTGTGTCCCCCTACTGTGAACAGACCTATCCCAAGTTTTGGTTTGCATCAACCGTTAAAAGGTGGGGCCACTGTGTTGGGCTTTGCCGTAAGCGTGTCTCAAATACATCTGGAGAAATTTCAAGGTGAAGGTAGTCCGGTATCCGATACTGCAGCAGGGTAATGAAGCGTTAGAGACTTTCACTAAACTAGATCTCAGCTTTATGAGGTGGGATGAAAGGTTCCCTTTCTCGCTGCGGCCGCCTTCGTAAGACCAGAGTCAGGTACCCATTTACAGCTGGATAGACTGAGACGTGACGATATCTGGGTTTGAACCCAATAATTTTGCCCCAAGAAACAAGCGATCTAATTACTCTGCTGCTCGACGATCTTCCAGAAATAAAGAACAAATTATTTTGAAACCAGAGGGAATTATGTAACGTCTCGATTTTCCACCCAATTTATAAGTGCGGCTTTTCTGTTATGGGTATACAGTATTTAATTCTGCTGGGTGTTTTCCTAGCAGGGGCGGCTCGTAAGCGCGGTTAGTGGTGGTAAACCCCATCGAACTCAAATTCTGACACAATTAAAATATTTTCCATAACACACTACCTATTAACGCGTAAGACATACTGTTAACAAAGAACATTACTAATAGAATAATTATACCCACAAAACTCTCCAAGCAACACCACCACCACTAGAAACGATGCTGAGAACTGACCTCCCCAGAAACTATAGTAAAAGGTTGGTCCTAGGTTCGATTCCCGGTACGCCTATCAGTTATATTTTCTTTTCTGTTGCCTAGTGTCATCCTTTATGTCCGACGAGTACCTGTTGATTACCTGTTGATTACCTTTATTTATGTATTTACTAATTTAGTAAAAGGTAAAAATACTTCCACATCAGATACTGCCGTAATGGAGTGAAATGTTTGAGACTTCGCTATACAGTACTAGATGTTTTATGAGTGGTTCGCTTCCTCGTTGCCTTTGCTTTCCCTGCATAAAGAGCAGAGTCAGATACCCATTTACATTTGAAAGACTGGAGCATGGCGATACCACGTTTCGAATCCGGAACGCTGTAACTTTGCCACGAAAGCCAAACGTCCTAATCACTCAGTCATTCGGACGGTCATACAATATAAAAAAGTGTATATTACCAAAACATGAACAAGTGTATGATAGCTATATGAGCGAATGAGGCAGATTAATGATAAACAAATTGATTAACAAAATGAAATTCACCACGCCAACTTAATGCAAAAATTATATTAATCATTGCCACAAAATTAACCGTGATACAACGTTAAAATATATCCAATGATACAACGTAGGGATAAAAACTAATGCGTAAGCTGCTAGAATACATGATCGCCCACGCCGCGGGTCATCACCCGCCATAGAAATTAAATTGTTAGACTTGAAGGCAAAACGGAACGGGATGAGAACGGAGATCAAAAGGAAAATCTGACTGAACGCGTGCTTGAAACTAGCAATGCTAAAAGGCGCAAGTGGTGGGGAAAGGAGGAAAAAGTCACGTTCCCCAAATTGACATAAAGTAAAGAAATCGACAAAAGGGACCTTGGATATTATACGGCACAGTCATTTCTTGGACGCTTTTGCGATAACTTAGCCCGTTTATTTGAATGCAGTGATGAGAAGATTCTAGAAAATATTTGAAAAGTAACTTTTCTTAATAATAATGTTAGGAATATAAAACCTAGCTGGCCGGATGGCCCATCTTGAGCAGTGAAATAATATGCTTTCATTTATACAGACGGATAGATAATACGAAAGATATTGACAAAAGACTGTGTTGTTCATATCAGCGAACGTCTGCATTGAGATAAAACATGTCACTAATTTTCAAAAATTGTGGCCTTGAAGACGCAAGTGCTAAAATCTAGTTGGAATGAAGAGACGGGGTGGGATGGTGAATTGTGGCTAAAAATAACTTTAAAAGGCAAAATTGTGTAGGGGAAGGCAGGGTTGGTTCAAAAAACAAGTGTGTTTTTTTTTTGTGAAACGCAAGTAGAGACGGACGGACCAACAGACAATAAGGCATACTTGACTGAGGTATGACTGAAATGACTTATTGGTAGGATATTTGAATTTGAAAAAGAAAAGGCAGTGATTGGCCCTGTCGTGGAATATTCTAATCCACATATATAAATTATCAGGTAAATATAAAGCCTAACAAATACATTTAATAAAGAAAAGAGCAATGGTAAAAGAACAGTGCTGTCACAATGACTGTACTCGAAATCCCCCTTGTTTTCTGCTTCGTCTGCAAATTGTAACGCTTTCACGTTGATAGTAAAAGCCTACTGTGTCGCTGCACGCTTTCTTCAATGAAACGTGTACTGTATTTCTTGGAAAAACCTTGAGATACGCAAGCTGATCAATGACCTAGATTTAATATTTCATTCATCCCATACACGGCGTAACTAAAAGACAGATAAAGCAGGAGAGAGAGAGGGGCGAATGAAGGCAGGAAGCATACAATACTAAACACGCTTCGCGCGATACACAATTGCTGCCATCACGCGTGTAAGGCCACATGCACTAACTTTTTTTCAGACGGACAGTGATAAAAACACTAACCTTCCCGGAGTTAGGTTTTAAAAAACCTGGAAAACGCTTATTAGGAAAGATGACATTAGATGGGTTTACGTTTGAAAACATGACAGTACCCAGACACCACATGGGGATGGAAGTGAACAGGAGGTGGTAGAAAATGCACATTTTGAACGCAGCCACCTAGCTCCCTTAGATTGAGATATTTGGATTCCTTAGGGCTTGCTGACACAGAATATGTTAAGTGTTACGCAAATAGTCTAGGAATTACCAAATTATAACCAAAATAAAATAGTGGGGGTGCCTGACAGCATGAAATCATTTCTGCTCATAAAATTTTTTTTATAACGTGTTTGAAAAAACCTTACGTTACGGAAATAGCCTACCATGTTAACTCCTATTTGATTGGAGCGCCACAAATGTAAGACTAAACACGATTGGTCAGGCTATAAATACTATCTTGTGTTGTCAGGGGAAACGTGAAAAGGAGTATTTTTTTTGAAAAGATGTGTAGACATGGTTTGATTGGGTAGAGCTGCGAATATACTCAATTCAGAGCGTCTGTTCATTGCCACATCTTGTAATAAACCTACTAAGAAGCAGTGCGTTGAGCACCAGTGTATATTTTTTATAAAATAAAGCCTGGGACATCGGCAGATCGGAGTTGTGCTATATTCATTGCCAGTCAACGAAACTGTTTATTATTTCCATAAATTGTGGTAAGCTTGAAATATTCAATATCTTTTAATGAAAATTGAATGTAAATTGATAATTTATGTTTGTATATATGTGTAGTTCAGTAGCGAACATGATGTAAAGCCTATGGTACTCCAGCCTGAACAGAAGGTGTCGGAGGAAAGTAAAACTGCATGGAATGGCCAAACAGTACACTGACACCTAGATTATTAATTAGACAGAAATAATGCTGGAATTGCAGAGGCGTGGTAACCATTAGGGAGGGAAATACTGGTATAAAGTATTTCAGATGAAGCTGACAGTTGGCCTAACGCTCTGAACTCAATGTTTGTGATGTATTGTGCTCAGTGTAGAAATAGAGTGTAAATTAGTTTTGAAGTAGGAGGTACAACCTTCTTGTTTCAGGGACCGTGGTCTTAAAGTTATTGAGCAGCACCTGGTCAGAGCTTTGCTAAAGCCAGAGGTGGACAGCATACTCCTTGGTCCATATAGCAACCAGTGGGGTGGCTCCAGAACTCATTAAAGTAATCGAGCAGAGGAGTCTTTTACTGCAGTCATCACGAAAGATAAGAGAGTGTGGCCATGGAGCTCAACATTATGTACCCCCATCTTAAAATGACACTGTAAAATAAAATTAAGAGGGGAATTTAATTGTTTTAATGCCAGGAACTGAGAACATCTCCAATACTAGTTCCAACAAAGACAAACTATTGAAGTCATGATGACAAATACCAACAGAGCTTGAACAAAACAAAACCAGTAGTACCTCATATTACCACTACACAACTGACACACATAGGATACTATTAATAATATATGTCACTACAAGATTCATATTGATAAATTCTGTACATATAACTTGTAATTAAAATTGATTGTGATTCCTGGTTCCCTTTGTATTTGAATCAGGACACATATACATTCATGACAGCACTGAATACATATTGTTATTTGAAAAGTTATCAGTGACTCCTTTAAGATATCCTCGTAGAGTGTTTTATGTATGTGAGTGTCACAGTGTTGTCAAGTGTGGTGGAATAAATTAAATTGTTTATCTGTCTGTTGTTGTTATGACTTACACTTCATCATACACATACCCTAGACATATAACGTAGTCATCACACTATTCCAGAATAATTCTGACTGAGGTATACATATGTGGCAGCAAGTAAGGTTATCTATAATACACTACTCTTATTAGATATAGATACCTTCACAGCTGATCTCAGTCAGTACACTAAGTCCCCTATAAATATTTATAACATCCCACATTACCACATATATTGGGGGCTCGCTCTCGGGATTTTGAATCTTTCCCTATTAAAAATATTGGGGTAATTCACTTCAGGGAAAAATAAGAATTAAAAGGTATCCTTGGGTGAAAATAAATAAGGTTGAGCTCACAGTGCCTGTGTTGTCCTAAGTTAGTTAATCATAGATAAAATTGTTTAGTTACATATTTTAGACATTTATCTGGTAGACAATGGCCGACCTGGCAAAATTTCGATCTGCTGCTGTACAGACTGCGAAAGAGTTAGGAATGGACGGGCAAATTATGATTTCTTATGTCACTGCTGAATGTGACAAATATATTGAACGAGAAGAAAGAAGATTAGAAAAAGAGGCCGAAAGAAAATTAGAATCTGAAAGATTGGCCGAAGATAAGAGAATAGAGGCTGAAAAGGAAATTAAGAGGTTGCAGATTGAGGCTGAGGCTAAGAGGTTGCAGATTGAGGCTGACAAAGAGGCTAAAGCATTGGAAGCCGAGGAAAGAAGACAGGCTGCAGAAAGAGAAGAGAAGAAATTAGCTGCAGAAAGAGAAGAGAAGAAATTAGCTGCAGAAAGAGAAGAGAAGAAATTAGCTGCAGAAAGAGAAGAGAAGAAATTAGCTGCAGAAAGAGAAGAGAAGAGATTAGCTGCAGAAAGGGAAGCAGAAAAGGAAGAGAAGAGATTACAAAGGGAACATGAGTTACGACTAAGGGAGTTTGAGTTTCAGGGCCATGCTCCTGAAAATGGTGCCAGTCCCTTTGCCTCTGATGCCACTGCTAGCCAAGGAGCCTCAACCTCAGCTATGAATTTTCATTTAGATCATTTTGTTGAGAAAGACGATGATATAGAGAGCTATCTAAATAGGTATGAACTATTAGCTACCACATATGGGTTAGAGAGAGAAAGGTGGAGCTTAAAGTTATCTCAAGGACTTCGTGGGGCAGCTTATGAAGTTTTTGCAAAAATGAGCAGAGGTGATCAGGAAAATTATGACATGCTAAAGCAGGCTCTTTTGTTAAGATATGAAAAGAATGCAGAATTTTATAGGAAAAAATTTAGGAATGCTAAACTACTGTCAGGTGAAACCTATCACCAGTTCTCTGCACGAATAGAGACATACTTGGAGAAATGGACTTCTCTGGGGAAAACCCAATATCTTAAGGAAATGGTCCTTATAGAGCAATTAAGAGAGTCCATGGCTCCAGACCTGAGAAAGTTTCTCATGGAACAAGGTGCAGAGAGGCTGGGTGAGTTGCTAAATGTTGCTGAAAGGTATCAAGCAGCCCAAGCAGAGGTAACAGGTAATAAAAAGAAACAAGTGGATAACTTTAGGGCACCACAGAACTTTAATAAATTTGATCCTAGGGATCAAAACAAAGGTAAGCACCAGTTTGATAGGCCACGGTATGAAAATAAAAATAAATTCCCACAATTCGATGAAAGGAAATATGATGAAAGAAAATCTTTCAACCAAGGAAAAAGGTGGTGTAAAAATTGTCAGATGGACAATCATGACACTGACCGTTGCAGAAGGAAACCTGTGTATATGGCCACCCATCAGGTCAGGTCGACCTCAAGACAGGAGGAGGATATTATGTTAGATACCACTCCAGAAGAGATGAGGAAGGCACAGGCTGGGGATAAAACACTCAAGCCTTGTTTCAGAAAATTGTCAACTTGTCATACAACTCCAGGCAAGGGAGATTTTTACATGAAAAACAAGTTGATGTATAGGAAGACTGGAGCTAGATCCCAGGTCACGGACAGCTGGTTCTTCCAAAAGATATAGGACAGACTTAATAAGGAGCCTACATGTGAAACCAGATGGGGACCATGAGAAGATAGGTACCATCATTCAAAAGGTGGCTCACAATTATTATTGGCCCAAAGCAAGATGGGACATTGAGAATTTTGTAGAAAGGTGTAGCATAGCACATGAGGGAACACCCACAAGTGGGAACATTGATCAGGACCTGGACACGCCACGGGGCAAAATTAGGCCTGATAATAAAAAGAAAAATAGATTTGATAAAGTGGACCAAATGGAATGGGAAGCCCCTTTTCACGGACAAGCTTCACTTAACTGTTTTACAATGGCCACTATGCGGAGAGTGCAAAAAGATGTCTTACCCCAGGATAAGCCGAAAATCCCTCAATCGGACTTAAACAAACTGGAGGAAGAGGATGTAGAGAGGAAATCTCTCATCAAGAATTTTAAGTGGGGAGAAAGCCCCAAAAGAAAAATTGGTAGCGGTCGTTTTATGCATGATAATTCTGGGAAGAAAAATCATCACTATAGAGCTTCGAGTGGAAGAGACCATACCGGTGCATGGACAAATAGGTCCACAAAATTAAAGGTCCATATGTAGCTTTGTTAAGAACGTGGACTGATGAAAAGGCAGAGGAAAACATTACATCTTCATACCAATATGTGAATGAGCTGACCACTCGTTTAAAAACTGGCTGGAAACTTGCCAATGAAAATTTGAAACAAGCCAGGAAGAAACATGCTGCCTATTATAACAGGAAGGCGAAAGACAGAGATTTGGCTGTGGGAGAGAAGGTACTGCTTCTTCTCCCCGGGAGTCAGAATAAGTTACAGATTGGATGGCAAGGTCCATATACAGTTTTAGAGAAGGTGTCTAGAACAAATTATAAGATAGATAAGAAGGGGAAAGAAAAAATCTATCATGTGAATCTCCTGAAGAAATATTTGGAAAGAGAACATCAGGAAGAGACACACTTGTTGACCTTGTCCATCGCCATGGAGATGAAAAAGGAACCACTTTCATCATTTGAATATCCATTACACCCCTGTGAGACAGCAGCACAGGTGAAAATCAGTACACATTTAACGAAAACTCAGAAAGAGAGAGTGCAACAGGTTCTAAATAATCATGCAGAGGTGTTAACAGACCGACCAGGGCATACAAACCTATTGGAATATGATATGAAACTGATAGACCCCACACCTGTCTGTATGAAACCATATTCGATTCCGTTTGCTAAGGAGAAAGCTTTGAAGGAAGAGATAGACTATCTGTTGAAGGAAGGAATTATTTCGCACAGTGAATCTTCGTATAGTTCCGGTGTTGTACTCTTAAGGAAGCCCTCTGGAGAACATAGACTCTGTATAGATTACAGGAGACTGAATGCTATTACAGAAGGACAGGTGGATCCATTGCCGGATACAAATCAGCTGTTTGCCAGACTAAATAAAGCTAAATATTTCTCAAAAGTGGATCTGAGTAAAGGATACTATCAGATTCCAGTAAAGCCTGAGGTTAGACCATACCTAGCTTTTAGTACCTCAGAAGGACACTATGAGTTTAATAGATTGCCATTTGGATTGAAGAATGCGCCTAGTGTCTTCTCTAGAATGATGAGAAAATTATTGGACCCTCTGAATAATCCATATATAACAAATTTCATGGATGATATCCTTATAGCAACAGAAACATTTGAGGAACACATTGACTCTCTGAATATGCTGTTTAATCGACTTAGGGAAGCAAATTTAACAGCCCGACCAACCAAATGTTGCGTTGGATGTAAAGAATTGGAATTTTTGGGACACACAGTTTATCAGGGAAACATGACCCCTGACCCAAAGAATTTAGAGAAACTAAAGAAAGCCCCGAGACCACAAACCAAGAAGGACGTGAGATCCTTTGTCTCATTATGTGGTTTCTACCAGAAGTATATCAAAAACTTTAATTCCATATGTGCACCGTTAACTGATTTGACACGTAAAGGACATCCAGATCGCATTACATGGACACCACAATGTGAAATGGCTTACCAAGAATTGAAGGAAAAGCTCACAAGTAAACCTATTTTGAAATTACCTGACTTAAGTCAAGAATTCATAGTAAGGACGGATGCCAGTAATATTGGGTTAGGTGCAACTCTACTACAGAAATCAGATGCATTGGATGGGGAATTAAGCCCAGTGGCATATGCTAGCAGAAAGTTGAATAAAGCTGAAATCAACTACTCAACTAGCGAAAAAGAATGTCTTGCAGTAATATGGGCAATAAAGAAATTCAATATTTATCTGTATGGGAAGGCATTTAAGTTGCAAACGGATCACAAACCTTTATCGTTTCTAGCACAGGCTAGGCATGAGAACTCTAGGTTACTCCGATGGTCCTTACTTTTGGCTCCATATAATTTTAGCATTGAGTATATATCTGGAAAAACAAATTTGGGAGCGGATTTTTTAAGCCGCCATCCGTGTGATGAGAATCACCCTAAACCCCAGAAATAATAATAAATTTCTCTATGTGTATATAGAATAAAGGACTGACATATAATGTCTGTTTTAAGAGGGGAGATGTCGTGGAATATTCTAATCCACATATATAAATTATCAGGTAAATATAAAGCCTAACAAATACATTTAATAAAGAAAAGAGCAATGGTAAAAGAACAGTGCTGTCACAATGACTGTACTCGAAATCCCCCTTGTTTTCTGCTTCGTCTGCAAATTGTAACGCTTTCACGTTGATAGTAAAAGCCTACTGTATTATTACACGCTTTCTTCAATGAAACGTGTACTGTATTTCTTGGAAAAACCTTGAGATACGCAAGCTGATCAATGACCTAGATTTAATATTTCATTCATTCCATACACGGCGTAACTAAAAGACAGATAAAGCAGGAGAGAGAGAGGGGCGAATGAAGGCAGGAAGCATGCAATACTAAACACGCGTCGCGCGATACACAATTGCTGCCATCACGCGTGTAAGGCCACATGCACTAACTTTTTTTCAGACGGACAGTGATAAAAACACTAACCTTCCCAGAGTTAGGTTTTAAAAAACCTGGAAAACGCTTATTAGGAAAGATGACATTAGATGGGTTTACGTTTGAAAACATGACAGTACCCAGACACCACATGGGGATGGAAGTGAACAGGAGGTGGTAGAAAATGCACATTTTGAACGCAGCCACCTAGCTCCCTTAGATTGAGATATTTGGATTCCTTAGGGCTTGCTGACACAGAATATGTTAAGTGTTACGCAAATAGTCTAGGAATTACCAAATTATAACCAAAATAAAATAGTGGGGGTGCCTGACAGCATGAAATCATTTCTGCTCATAAAATTTTTTTTATAACGTGTTTAAAAAAACCTTACGTTACGGAAATAGCCTACCATGTTAACTCCTATTTGATTGGAGCGCCACAAATGTAAGACTAAACACGATTGGTCAGGCTATAAATACTATCTTGTGTTGTCAGGGGAAACGAGAAAAGGAGTTTTTTTTTTGAAAAGATGTGTAGACATGGTTTGATTGGGTAGAGCTGCGAATATACTCAATTCAGAGCGTCTGTTCATTGCCACATCTTGTAATAAACCTACTAAGAAGCAGTGCGTTGAGCACCAGTGTATATTTTTTATAAAATAAAGCCTGGGACATCGGCAGATCGGAGTTGTGCTATATTCATTGCCAGTCAACGAAACTGTTTATTATTTCCATAAATTGTGGTAAGCTTGAAATATTCAATATCTTTTAATGAAAATTGAATGTAAATTGATAATTTATGTTTGTATATATGTGTAGTTCAGTAGCGAACATGATGTAAAGCCTATGGTACTCCAGCCTGAACAGAAGGTGTCGGAGGAAAGTAAAACTGCATGGAATGGCCAAACAGTACACTGACACCTAGATTATTGATTAGACAGAAATAATGCTGGAATTGCAGAGGCGTGGTAACCATTAGGGAGGGAAATACTGGTATAAAGTATTTCAGATGAAGCTGACAGTTGGCCTAACGCTCTGAACTCAATGTTTGTGATGTATTGTGCTCAGTGTAGAAATAGAGTGTAAATTAGTTTTGAAGTAGGAGGTACAACCTTCTTGTTTCAGGGACCGTGGTCTTAAAGTTATTGAGCAGCACCTGGTCAGAGCTTTGCTGAAGCCAGAGGTGGACAGCATACTCCTTGGTCCATATAGCAACCAGTGGGGTGGCTCCAGAACTCATTAAAGTAATCGAGCAGAGGAGTCTTTTACTGCAGTCATCACGAAAGATAAGAGAGTGTGGCCATGGAGCTCAACATTATGTACCCCCATCTTAAAATGACACTGTAAAATAAAATTAAGAGGGGAATTTAATTGTTTTAATGCCAGGAACTGAGAACATCTCCAATACTAGTTCCAACAAAGACAAACTATTGAAGTCATGATGACAAATACCAACAGAGCTTGAACAAAACAAAACCAGTAGTACCTCATATTACCACTACACAACTGACACACATAGGATACTATTAATAATATATGTCACTACAAGATTCATATTGATAAATTCTGTACATATAACTTGTAATTAAGATTGATTGTGATTCCTGGTTCCCTTTGTATTTGAATCAGGACACATATACATTCATGACAGCACTGAATACATATTGTTATTTGAAAAGTTATCAGTGACTCCTTTAAGATATCCTCGTAGAGTGTTTTATGTATGTGAGTGTCACAGTGTTGTCAAGTGTGGTGGAATAAATTAAATTGTTTATCTGTCTGTTGTTGTTATGACTTACACTTCATCATACACATACCCTAGACATATAACGTAGTCATCACACTATTCCAGAATAATTCTGACTGAGGTATACATATGTGGCAGCAAGTAAGGTTATCTATAATACACTACTCTTATTAGATATAGATACCTTCACAGCTGATCTCAGTCAGTACACTAAGTCCCCTATAAATATTTATAACATCCCACTTTACCACAGGCCCTAGATGAATATATTATCGGCGCTCAGACGCGCATTTTGTGCCATTCATTATAAGTTGTCCTTGTAGACACAGTGAATTATTAAGTGGTGTAATTCCCAGAAGCTATTGAAATATTTAGAGGGACGCCATCATAAGGCCAGCAGCTCAGCTGAGTTTTGCTAGCATTTATTTAACTGTGTACTATATTCCTAATTCTGGTAAGACTGAAATTATTTCTTTGTACATTTTAATATTTGTTTAAGGTTTCGAGTGATTTGATACTGCAATAGCATAATCTGTCCCTTACAACAAGTAAGGATTCGCTCTAGACCCCCCGCCCCAGTTCAGGGTCTAGAGACAAATAAAATACATAAACTCCAGCAAGGATTAGGAAGGGCAGATCAAGTGTTGAGATCAGTGGAACATATCACCTATCCTATTCTATGGCAGGAAGCTAATGAACATATTTCAGAATCTGTAGTCTGGGAGAACTTATCCTATGTGAAACCAACTTGGTAAGATGTGTTGTTTGGTCAGAAAGATCTGACCCGTCTATATGGTGTGGTTGTTGTGTAGTGTTGTGTCCAGAAATGGTTAGAGGATGGAATTCTGACACATGACTAATACTTTGATTGCAGAGCTGTGAGTTTCAGTTGGCACCAATGCGGTGTCAAATGAGTTGTTGAATTTTACCAGAGTGGACCCGTGCAGTAACATTTGGTCAGAGCAGCCTATTATAGCCCCCAAGCACGGAGAGGTGGGGCCACCAAACTTCTGATATTGCCCCCAAGCACGGAGAGGTGGGGCCACCAGACTTCTGATATTGCCCCCAAGCACGGAGAGTTGGGGCCACCAGATCTCAGCACCAGAGCTACACCTTCAAGCTACGTGAGCGCCTGGTCTGCTGAGAATTCACCAACTCAACTTATTTGCTAACACACCCATAAAATTTCCATCAAATAACTGGACAATGTGTAGTCACCATAGACAGGGAGTGATGAGGCCACCCCAACAGCACATCCATTAAATGTTCTCCCAAATAGTCTCAAACTGTGTTCCGCGGAACAATAGTGTTCCGCGAGCTATTGAAGGGTGTTCCGCGAAGAAATAAATGTAGAACCAGTTGCTAACAACTTATTTTCAAACATTATTTTTAAAATGAATGCGAAATCCATTTGCAATTGCAGCCAAACCAGCATGTTTATCAGCTCATGATAATGATAGTTTGATTGCTTTGACTTCAGACTTAGGAATAAAACAAAGATTTAATGAACTTTTCCTAAACGATTCTGGAACAGTGTTTTGCAAGAATCCACAACATTACAAAACCGGATATTAGGAGTTATCTACCCTTCCAAGATGGAGGTGAAATTCTTTTCTCACCTTAGATGCCGAAAGAAAAACACCAGGAATGTGTATATTTCGATGGATAGTACCATGTTATGTTAAATTATAGAATAAAAGATACATCAGAGTATCTAGTGGTGTAGATATTTTCCTATAACTGACCTCGAAACCCTCGAATCGGTCGGTTGGATAGGAGGGTTGATCAGAGAGTTAACAAGTCACTATCGTAAAACAAGCGATTGTTACCGAAACAGAACCAGGCTCGACAGTAAACATGACTCATTCTAATATCTTGGGGGCTAAGGAGATTTTCAAAATTGGATACTGGAATGTAAGAACTATGTATCAAGATGGAAAATTGGAAGAAGTAATTAAAGAAATGGATAATTATAAGTTGGACATATTGGGTGTCAGCGAGTGTAGATGGACGGGGAAGGGCATAAAATATATTTCAGAAGAAAAAAAGCAAATTATATACTCTGGTAATAATGATAATCGTCACACAGAGGGAGTAGCCATCTTAATGACACAGAAAGCAGCAGCATCGCTTATCAGCTGGGTACCAATTAATGAGAGGCTAATATTAGCTAGATTTCAGACAAGATTTTTCAAGCTCTCATTTGTACAATGTTATGCGCCAACTAACGACGCTCTTGATACCACAAAAGATGACTTCTATGAAGCACTTCTAAGTACCATCACCACAATACCCAAGCATGACATAATAGCAGTCATGGGCGATTTTTACGCCAAAGTAGGTGACAACAACGATGGAGTACAAAGATATCTCGGTACTCATGGCATAGGCTGTATGAATCAAAATGGCGAAAGACTTCTAGAACTTTGTGAAATATCAAACCTCGTTGTGGCAGACACCATCTTTCCACATAAGAATATCCACAAGATAACATGGAATTCACCTGATGGCAGAACTAAGAACCAGATAGATCACTTCTGCATAAGCGCAAAATTTCGCTCATCAGTTCAAGACGTCAGAGCATACAGAGGTGCAGAGATCGGAAGCGATCATAACCTCTGCATAGCTAAACTGAGAATTAAACTGAAGAAGTTATACCAACCGAATAAAAATAGAAGAATAGATGTACACAGACTGCAATCAAATGATATAAAGGAGGAATATAATGTCAAAATGAACAACTATTTCGATGCTTTAGGCAAAATTGACAACGATATCACCACCAAGACAATCGATACTAAATGGGAACAACTGAGAACAGCAATGACAGAAGCAGCTGTAGCGACCACCGGATACCTAGTACATAAAAAGAAAAAATGGATGAGAGAAGATACTTGGGATAAAATACAAGAAAGGAAAACAGCAAAACTTAAACTACTAGCGGCAAGTACACATAATGCAGTTGAATCTTGCAAACTAACTTATAACTTGTTAAATAAAGAAGTGAAGACAAAAACTCGAAGAGATAAAAGACATTTCATCAATGAACTGGCCGTAGAAGCTGAAAATGCTATAAGAACTGGTAATAGTAGGTGCCTTTATCAAATTACAAAACAACTATGTCACCAGCCTACTGCTATGGAAACACCTGTTAAAGGTAAATTAGGGAATTCAATACCAACAGAAAAAGAACAAATGAAGAGATGGGCTGAGCACTTCATGGAGGTGCTAAACAGACCACCACCAACAATAACACCTGATTTTAATAATGAAACACCCACAACCACCTTGCCAATAACTTGCGATGAATTCACGCTGGACGAGATTGTCGTGGTTGAGTTTGAGTGTAGAGTATTTGTCGAGTTGGACAATAGTAGTGAAATCGACAAGGGATAGTGGACTGACAGAGTTATAGATTACACACACAGAAAGGTGTAAATAGGAGATGGACTTGAGACAACCTGGAAGAAGATTTATCAAAATGATCTCTCTCTCCAAGCCTCAACTCACTTATGTCTGTCTAAGCACCTCCTGCTCTCACTCTTTTCTCTTATCATACATAGAGATTATAGTAAAGAGCTAAAAACAAGTTACTTATGGATGGAAAGGTCGTGAACAGCGTATTAATAAAGGTGTAAACTTTATTAAATGAAGAAAAACATGAAAATAATGCATATCATCACAACAACATAAAATTACATCAATAATCAAATAATCATCAATAGTCATCAATAATCATATACACCAACAACCACACACAGATCACCATTTATAAAACCTGTAGAACACAGAGAGATAAATAAATCGAGTGTCAGTCCATCCGTTTTCGGGGACCATATGAAATAGCTCCAGTAAGTGGTTTTTTCGTACATATCTCCATGGGTGATGGAATTAACCTGAATAAAATCACTGTATAGGCGCTATCATTGCTGATTCCTCCCTAATTGCGCGAGGTGGTCTGGAAGACTCTATTTATCTCCTGCTGATCGAATAAACAAACTGAGCGACAGCCTGTCTGCTGTCGTGGGACCAAAAGCTAGCTCCAGAAAGTGTATTACATGTAGATCCTTCGTGAGGGACTAGCCTACAAAACGCAATGCTCTGACTGGTAATCCAATAGGCGAGTAGAGAACTACTACTGCATTCGATGTTTCCAGATTTAGCGTTGGCTCATTTCACAATGCGTGAGCTGAACTCCCGTGAGAGGGAAATGGCGTTGACAAAGGGTTGTTGTTTCAGGTATGGCTGTGACACTCGTGGGGCTAGATATCCTCAGAATCCCTCTAGAACGAAGAGACGGTGACATTCTTCGTCTGACTGGAAACTAGACTAGCAATTCGGTATCCCCTGAAACTGAGACCCAAAAAGAGACACCCTTTTACACCAAGCAAATAATAAATCACACTAACTTTATACAGAAAGTTTCGCTCCACTATGGGATTAATTTTATTGTAGTTATTGCTATGATAGTTTAGGGCTGTCTTTAATCATGTCTCCTGTTCCTTAAAAATATCAATTATCAACACGCGCCCGCATAGGCTTAATATCTATTGTACATCCATGTACCTGTCAGTAACATGTTCTAACAGCAAAATCTACTCCTCTTCTCCAAAATAAACATACAGCTGAATGGTTATGTTATTCATCTTACAACATTAAGTGAATTTACATAAACAGATTACAGCATGTGACATTACAAAATAAGTCATATGTCCCTTTGGGGAAATATATTAATATTCCACAACATGAGTACAAAGAGAATGCAATGTTCTTGCTATAATAATACAATTGTGGCTGAATCATAAGATATAATGTTTTCTATGGCTGGTGGCTGCTCCTGTGAAAGTTATGGCTAGAGTCTAGCTACACAAGTAAGCATAAAATGATTCTCCCTTGCCACTAAAAATATCTATCAAAAAGGAATAAGCGACTATCTCCTATAATTTAGTGTTTAAGTGAATAATCCACCTCTGACGTTATCTTACAGAAATGACAGTTAATGCCTATTCTTAACCCATGATAAGCATCTGTGGACTTATTCTACGCCTAGTGAGAGTTTGTTTTTGTAAGTCTATCAGTTAACCTATTATAAACCAAAAACAGCTTAAACACCACTTAATTAAGGCTGAATACGGCACAACACTATCACTGAATTAAATTACTAGATGAAGTCACCTCCCTATCAGATATAAATATAAAACTCTGTAACATGAATATATCATATTATAAGATAGGTCAACTCACCCCGAAAATGACTAGAGAAAGGCCTTAACATTTTAGTTGTTAAAGTCTGCCTAATTCTCATGATGGTTGTGGTGAAGTGGGATGTTATAGATATTTATAAGGGACTTAGTGTACTGACTGAGATCAGCTGTGAAGGTATATATATATCTAATAAGAGTAGTATATTATATATATAACCTTACTTGCTGCCACATATCTATATATCTCAGTCAGAATTATTCTGGAATAGTGTGGTGACTACGTTTTGTGTCTAGGGTATGTGTATGGTGAAGTGTAAGTCACAACAACAGACAGATAAACAATTTAATTTAATCCACTACTCTTGACAACACTGTGACACTCACATACATATAACACTCTACACAGATATCTTAAAAGAGTCACTGATAAACTTTCAAATAACAATATGTATTCATTACTGGCATGAAGGAATATGTGTCCTGATTCAACTACAAGGGAACCAGGAATCACAATCAATTTAAATTACAAGTTATGTACAGAATGTATTTAATATGAATATTGTAGTGACATATATTAGTACAAATGTTCTATGTGTGTCAGTTGTGTAGTAGTAAAATGAGGTAATACTGGTTTTGTTTTGTTCAAGCTCTGTTGGTATTTGTCATCATGACTTCAATAGTTTGTCTTTAGGGACCAGTATTGGAGATGTTCACAGTTCCTGATTTTAAGACAAGTAAATTCCCCTCTGAATAGTATTTTTATAAAGTTATTTCAAGATGAGGGGACATAATGTTGAGCTCAGCTGGCCAATTCGCTTATCTGGCGTGATGGCGGCAGGAAAGGACTCCTCTGCTCGAATTCTCCTCTGGGCTCAGGAGACACCTCACTGATAGCTAAAAAGACCAAGGAGTATGCTGTCCGACTCTGGATTCAGCAAATCTCTGACCAGATGCTGCTCACTACCATCAAGACCACTGTCCCACAATTTCATGGAAATAAACACAGATACGTTGATTAGCAATGAATTCTGGCACAAACTGGCACAAATTCCGTTCTGCCTATGTTCCAGGCTTTTATTTTAGCAAAAATGTGAGCTGGCTTCAACGTACTGTCGCTTTATCAAGCTTATTTGAATTAGTGGTCTCGAACTAACGCTCCCAAGTGTGTATATCAGCGAGACTGGCCAATGAGCCACGTTTCGACAAGTGTTTGAAAAAATGTTATCTTTTCCCGTCTCCCCTAACAACCAAGATAGTATTTATAACCCGACCAATCGTGGTTAGGCTTTCATTTGTTGCGCTCCAATCAATTTGGAGTTTACATGGTAGGCTATTTATTATTTGTCAGCAAACCCTAAGGAACCCAAAAATACTAATTTAAAGGAGCTACGTGGCTGCGTTCAAAATATGCAATTTCTTCTATCTCCTGTTTAGAAGATGTGCTGTCTGGGTACTGTTATGTGTTCAAACGTAAACCCATATAATGTTGTCTTTTCTAATAAGAGTCTGTTATGATTTATAAACCTAACTCTGGGAAAGGGTAGTGTATTTTATCACTGTCCGTCTGAAAAAAAATTAGTGCATGTAGACTTACACGCGTGATGGTAGTAATTGTGTATCGCGCGAAGCGGGTTTAGTGTTCGGCTTTCTGCCTCTCCCTTCTCTTTTTATCCCTTTAGTCCATCTGTTCGTTCGTTTTGGTAACGCAGTATAATTAATGTTAGGGTTAATTTAGGTCATTACGCAGTACGTCTCAATGCTTTTCCAAGAAATACAGCACACGTTTCATTGAAGAAGGCGGGTAATAATACAGTAAGCTTTACTATCAACGTGAAAGCGTTACAATTTGCAGACGAAGCAGAAAACAAGGGGGATTTCGAGTACATTCTTTGTGACAGCACTGTCATTTTCCCATTGCTCTTCTCTTTATTAATTTTATTTGTTAGGCTTTATATTTACCTAATAATTTATATATGTGGATTAGAATATTCCATGACAATGGTCCATCTCGGGCCAGGAATATCTTCACGAGTGTGTTTGTCGTAGTAAAATTTCAAGTCTTATAGCTTACAAACCATTCTACCCAGGACACCTGCATAGCCTTATTCTACAGATGTATCGGCGTAATGCGTAATACCGAGTAAGACAAAGGTTTCAGAAGCAACAACTTTGCGAAAATTGCCCCAGAGAGACAATCATAATATTATGTGCTCTTTGCTCATCTAAGGGCAAACAACCCACAAACTGACCGCGATTGTTATCTCCCCCTGAAACAGATCAAACTCGTTACCCAGGCCTCAAAGGGTACTAGCCGCTTGTGATCAAACGTTTTAAAGCGACCAGAGAAATTCCCCTGTTCGGACCACAGAGGATACCCGCCGCTAACGAACCGTTTCTTTCACAGAAACCGTCTTTGGCTCGTTCTAACACTTTAAGCGTAACAGACGTTCTTCTGATCAGGCCAGGTGTGCTGACGTAACATTATCGTTCGCTGACCGCTGCAGGCTCGAACGTAAACAACCTCGGGTGGGGTTTGAGAAGGAGAAAACAATTGGGCCACACAGGTAGCAAAGCAAAGAGAAACAAAATGTCTGAGAAAACAGAACATTAAAGAGTAATAACATTGAGACGAGATGGAAAAATAAATTAAGTCACTGTCTACGTAACAGAGATCAAACAAGCCGTTAAAAGATTAAAAAATTTTAAAGCTGCTGGAGTTGACGAAATTTCAGGGGAAATGATTAAAGCAGTTAATGACAACAACCTCTTGAGAATTTTAGATATTATAAATGAAGTATGGAGAGAAGAACAACCACCACAACAATGGAAAGACAGTATTATTGTAAAGTTACCGAAGAAAGGTGATCTATCAGACTGTAATAACTGGCGTGGTATATCTCTATTATCAGTACCTGGAAAATTATTATGTTGCATGATGTTAGAAAGACTTAAATTGCATGCTGACGAAAAGATCAGAGAAGAACAAGCGGGTTTCAGGCCGAAACGATCATGTATTGATCAAATATTCACACTAAGAACAATTATAGAAGAATCAGTGGAAATGCAATCGCCACTTATTATCACCTTCGTCGATTTTCAAAAAGCTTTTGATAGTCTACACCGCCCATCATTGTGGAAGATACTTACAATCTATGGTTTTCCAACAAAATATGGGAATATAATCAAAGCGCTATATGACAATGCAAGATGTTGTGTTAGAACAAATAAAGGGAATACAGAATGGTTTACAGTAGAAACAGGGGTGAAACAAGGCTGTATTATGTCACCACTACTTTTTGGAATAGCTATTGATTGGGTTATGAGAAACTATACCCACAATGAACAATTAGGTATAAAATGGACAAATGGAAAATTCCTGGGGGACCTGGATTTCGCAGATGATTTAGCATTCTTAAGTTCAACACCCAGACAATCCCAAGAAGCAGTAAATAATTTGTGTCATCTCTCGGTTAAAATAGGTCTCCAAATAAATGCCTCTAAAACTAAACTATGAACTTTTCTAACGAGACCTTTGATATCATCTTGAACGGGGAAAAACTACAGAAAGTTGAAAGTTTCAATTATTTAGGCAGTAAAATGACTCAGGATGGTGACACAACAAGAGAAATCCATACTAGAATTGCTTTGGCAGCTAGCGCCTTCAATAGATTATCTAACATTTGGAAATTACGATCATTGAATATACATACCAAGCTTCGTCTGTTTAATTCAAATGTTATCTCAGTGTTAACATACGGCTGTGAGAGTTGGAAAATAACAAAATCATTGGAGAACAAGCTGAATACATTCGAGAACAAATGTCTTAGAAAACTCATGAACATCAGTTGGAAAGAATTCAAGACTAATCGACAAATAAGAGAAGACTCTAGGCAGAAATATGTCTCCGACTATGTAAGGAAAAGACGATGGTCATATGTGAATAGAATTTTCTTATTAATAAGCTACGAAGACAAAATATAGGAACAGACCTGACGCTGCCCCAGACATAAAAATTCAACTTTCAAACATTGTACCAAATATTAAGCGAATATGTGAAGGTAAAAAAAAAACAAAAGCATTTTTCTCATTGATGTAAAATGTACAATTACTTGTGTATGTACTTTACTTTTATTAGTAATAAAAAATAAACATGAAGGTTGCAATTATTACTATTTTAGCTGTATTAATTACTTTCTTCATTTATACAGCTCAAACAATTTTATTTAATCGTAAAATATAATATAAACTTGTAAAATACTGCCTTAAACCCAATATTTAGAATCACTGTTCCGCCAATTCATTTGAAATAAATAAGTGTTCCGTAAACAAAAAAGTTTGAGCAACGCTGCCCTGCATACATTATGAATAACCCATAAGCAGAAAAGCCAGAAATAGCAGCCCGGAAGACAGAAAAGAAACGCACAAAATTTAATGTGCTAGGTAAAATAAAGTACACCTTATACATACATAATAAATCACAAAGGGCTAAACCGGTTATTCTATGCGCGAGAAAGATCTTATATTTCTTGGTCACGGACCACCACCAACATGATGAAAAACTAACATTTGTACTGGCTGCAATATATATGCAAAGTGCGTTTCCACCTCCGTGCAATTATCATACCCAGCACATACCCATCAGCATTATCTGCATTGCACTTCACGCTTTCAACAAATGAATGCGAAGTCCTCTGGACCTATCGTCTCTAATAATGATTTAAGATACGACGTGTTGTACAAATCTTCCAAACACACGCAATTTATTTTCGGCAAGAAAAGCTATGTCGAATACACCAATGAAGCTACCTGATACATGGAGTTAAACCTTTATCTACCTCGCTAGTCACAAAAAAGCACAATTCGGCTTTAGTTATGAATTAAAGTGTATAAATGCACTAAGTGTTTTGCAGATCTGCGAACTTGACAGCACGGATGCTGGCTTAAATTGAACATTGTCCCCAACTCCCTTACACTGGATTCGAGGTGCCTGAAATCTTCCTACTCTGGTGGTATCCTACCCTATGTACACTGGTTGAGTCCCTCACCAAATACGCGTAACAACCAGTGGCGTATCCTGGTAATGCGAGCTAGGCGTGCTGCTACTTAAAATGAATATGTACGCCTACTATTTAACTTCTTCCCCTCTTAATTTAAAAACCAACTATATTCAATTACGCAACGATAGTTATTAGGGGTAAATGTCAATTATCTCCGAAATACTAATTAACTTACAACTTGAAACTCACTGTCACTGTAATAATCTGCATTCCTGGCAACTAACAAAAATTAATCACAAAAAACACTGGACGGACACAGCCGATTTTTACAACTCCGAGAGCTGCAAGTCCACCACACGCATGTTCATATTGTATTGACGTTTCTGGCCATGACCCCGATCCACACAAACCAATCTTCAGACGTGAATCCGAAAGGTACCGCACGCATTGTGACGGAATTACCCGAGAAACTTCGGGCGATTGTAACCAACCAATAAAAACTGCACTATACAACGCGTATGGGAAACTGAAACTAGATATACTCGTAGATTCTATGCGGGAAAATCCGTTATCCTGATGCGTGCGGTCCGAAAGCAGAACTTTAGAAGAGAAATATTTTATAGAATAATAAATTAAATTTTTATTTTCCTTCGGGCATAGGTGTGCGCAGCCCGCACAGCATACATAGAGAATACGCCACTGGTAACAACAGTAACAATATAAATAGTAATACTAATTAAGAACAAAACAAATGAAAAAAAATAATCAAAACGCTGTAACAATTAATAAAAAAACACACTATTATTTAAAAATTACAAAACAAAACAAAACACGCAAACATCAAAAAATCCCTACTAACTACTCAAAATGTAAGGAAAAACAATAAAATAATACAAGCATCACGACCCGTAAAAATAGCAGGTAACAAAATTAAGAAAACAACAAATTCTAAAATAAATTGTCACCACAAACAGGTAATGACAACAGGTATTTGAATATAACGCAAAACTGAAAATAAAAGGACACTAAATATAGTAATTATAACTGAAAATTAGGTTGATTAGAGTAGACAAAGATGGTGGATGAGCGAAGGCTAAAGATCGTCTGATTCTAGCCCTCTCCTCCCCTTTCCTTCTAAAACTAACTTACTAACGACATGCTGACTATACAGCACGGATGCTGGCTTAAATTGAACATTTCTATCTTCATTTTACTAACTATATTTTATTCATTCTCCTTCTTCTTTGATTCTTAGCCGCCGACCGTCAAAGCAGTCAGTGGCCATCACGCCTAGTGGCGTCTTGTAGGGCAACAACAAATTGATTCCACCCTGCTCGGTCGGTGGCCATCCTTCGTACAGTGCCCCAACTCTGGTTCACTCTCCGCATCTCAGCCGCCACAGTCCTCCGCCAGGTTGTTTTTGGTCGGCCTCTCTTTCGTTTTCCTTCAGGGGTCCAAAGCATAGCTGTTCTTGTGATGGCATCGGGGTCTCCCCTGAGGACATGACCAACCCAGCCCCAGCGTCTGCCAGCTATGATGGGTTGCATGTCTGGCCTTATTAACAAAAATGCACTTATGTGGCCAATATAGATTACCAATGTGAGATTTTGCTACCTTGAAAAAAAAAAAAGATAAAATATATGAAGATTCCTTTGGAAAACCGTGACATGTCACAAAAATAAACCCGAGAAAATTGAATATTAAAATTTCAAACGCTGTGACAAAGAAAGATGGCCTGTTTTTATGCTTCATTTTCTTGGAGAGGAATATGTTTTCAAATATCTTCTTCTCGCACTCAGACGTCAACTTGAATATGTTCAAAGAAAGCAGTGGTCAGTCTGAGGCTGTTTCTGTCTCAATAGAGCTTTTCCACGAATGGTATTGGTGCCGGCAATATACCCTTTCTCTGTTCCACACATGTTGAGCATCTTTCAATCAGACGTCCAGCAGTCATTTTATCAGTGCCACAGTTACACTCATTGGTAGTTCCTATCTTTAGCTTCTTTAATAGACGGTATCCCAATCTGTTGTGGCCAGTTAGGAGTCTGAAGATTACCACTTGTTCTCTTCTGTTGAGCTGGTTGTATGTATCATTTTGTGTGTGACCTGGATGCTCTGCATCCCATTTGTTTCTATATCTGATTCTTATAAAACTCATATATCCCCTTGCCAATATGGCGACTTAACATTTAACGGTAGCGATTTTCTACACATTTTTTAAAGAAACCAGTCAAACAGAGAGACTGCTGCCTTGCAGGTAGGCTGGAGACAGTCAAAGGCTAAGGAAGGCAACCCGACATAAATGCCTGTTGAAATCGGATACTCTGGGCCACAGGCCTAACGAAACAGTACAAAGTACGCCGCTTGGTGATGACGTCATTAAAATAAGAGACTTTACTATACTTGCTACAGTTTTATGAGGTGGGGTGACCAGTGTCATTCCTCGTTTCCTGTGCCTTCCCAAACTCTCGTGCAAAACCAAGTACTTATTTACAGCTGGGTAGACTGGAATGTGATACTACCAGGTTCTGATCCAGGACTCAGGTGACTTTGCAGCGAGACAGAAGCGCAGTACGTATGGACAAGTAATCATTCTGTCTAAAATATATTGCATGGCTGGGTCTAGCTTTTTAAGTATGACATAAATAGAAGCTAGCAAGACATCATTTGTCATACAAGATGCATTCAGGCCGTGTTAACAGAGCAGAAGAATTGCAAAGTTATTTTTGCTTTCTGTCAGTCTAGGATTTGCAGTGTGCAAAAAAACGCACTTTAAAAATTTCTGTCTCGATAGCATAACAGGGTGACTTACAGCGGCAGCCCTTAGTTTTATAGGGTGACTAGCTGCAAGTACCCGGCGTTGCACGGATTTTTCTGCTAACGCTTTATGAAATTGACATACATAAGTTACACACATAGAAGTTACATAACTTACAATTAATATATTTGACTACACCGTATCATACTTAGCTATCGTTATCTTCCACATTTATTCCAGTGCTTTTTGATAAACAATATTCGTCGTGTTGCCGCCTGCGGCAAAAATGAATAAATTTCTTGGTGTGCCCACCCTGGAGCAAGCAGCATATAGCTGTCCATGTGAAAAGCACGGATTTTCTAAATTAATGCCTGCTACCTTAAGTGACTGTCCTTGGGCCTTGTTTATTGTCATTGCAAATGCAAGACGTACAGGATATTGCAATCGCTTAAAATCAAAAGGCATGTCAGTTGGGATCAGAGGAATGCGTGGAATGAATGCTTCTTCTCCCCTGGCATAACCTGTTAATATTGTTGCTTCTATCACGTTTGGCATGAGGTTCTTAACACATAATCTGGTTCCATTACACAATTTAGGCGGATCAAGATTTCGCAGCAATATAATCGGTGCACCGATTTTTAAAATTAAGTTATACGGTGGCATTCCAGTTGGTTCCAATGAGTTCAAGAACTCAGTCGGATAAAATACAGCCTGGCAGCTGATTCTGTATCTGGAGATTGATATTACTAACGCTGTCATCTTTAGGCGCCAGAATCGCTCGATCACAAAGCCTTTATGATTTCTAAAGTTGTTGTGAATGTTGGGAAAAACGCTGTTTTGTAATTCTTGAACTGACATGACCACATTGCAAAAATCCGATGGAAACGATATCAGATTGGTTGTTTGATTCGTATGAAATTTGCCATCACCAAGGCACAACAGTTGGTGAGCAAAGTTGTATGCGGTTGTATCTCCAAGTAAGTGAACGCGCATATTGGTGGTCAGATCCATTTTCTGAATGTGTCTCCAAAGGTATGATGCTTTAAGGCAAGCATCTAGTTCGTCCGCCGGTGTTGATCGTGGAATAACTGGTAATGTTTGACGAAAATCACCAGAAAGCACTATCACTGGAAGAGTGTTTCCCCTAATATTTTGCAGAGTCAGATCAAGAGCTTCAAGGGCTCTCTTATGTGACATAGTGCACTCATCCCACACAATGACTTTGCATTTTTTTTAGCACTTGTCCAGAGCCCTTGCTAATGTTACAAATCGGAGACTCTGAATATGCTAGATTTAGGGGTAGTTTGAGAGCTGAATGAGCTGTACGACCTCCTTCCAATAATGTAGATGCTATTCCAGATGATGCAACCACAAGAGTAATCTCATTTTGCTTCCGAATTTTAGCAAGAAGCAAGTTAATAAGAAATGTTTTTAAATTTTAGTACTAAGCGGGGACGAAGGTTTATAAAAAAAAAAAAATTCTGAAGTACCGACATACCATAAGTGAAAGCGAATGAATGCATAAATCTGCTTTTTCAATCAAAATAAACATACATTCAAATGAATTGAATATATATTTTGACAAAAAGCCACCAGCTTATTTTTTTTGTGTGTTTTTAACCAAAGCGGTAGAAACCAAATAATGTGACCTGGCAACCTATGAAAAAAATCTGCTTTGTCAATTAAAATAAACATACATTTAAATTTAGACCACGCATTTTAAAAACGATGTAAAAAAAATAATTCCGTGTCAGATTTTCATTAAGATTAAACACGCGCAGTGGATATTGATCGTTACAGAGCATTTTTTTTTTTTTTTTATTAATGTGTTTGCTACTTCATTTTGTAGCACGCCCCTTTCAACCATCTACCATGTACATGGATTTGTTGGTTATATCAGGACGTGTTTCTTTTATTGTGATATGTTTTTGTTTGTATTTGTTTTATATTATATTATCTCTAGTCGGTATTTTTCCTTTTGTAGTTATAGTTCAACATGGTTTTAAAAAAAAAAAAATTCCAATATATGCTATTTTCTAAGTTAGTATGTTTTTGATTTTTACTGGATGGTTTATTTGGTTAATCTGTATGTTTCTGGGGCGAGTCTTTCACCAGTTTGGACTACTGGTTCAATTCCTTATTTGATTTTTATATGTTAGCTTTAGTTTTTGTAATATAGTGTTTTATTAACTTTTGCATTTCTGAAGGGCTCTTTGTGCCTATGAGATTTTCTACACTCATTTCTACCTTGTGGTTACTACAGTATGTCTTAATGTTTTGCCTCTGTTGGTCATATTTTTTGCAGTCCACTAGAAAGTGCCTAATTGTGTTTGGTTCTTGACACTCTTCACATGTGGGTTCCTCTATCATGAAATATCCAGTTCCCAGCTTGAGTCTCAGCAATTTTTTATTAATTGGTATTTTTAGTTCATCTTTTATTTGACATTTTTTGCTTGGTTTTTTAAGGATTTTATATGAGTGTCTTGCTTTTTTACTTAGGTCCCATGCTGTTATCCATTCTTTAGTTATTTTTTGAGCAATTAAGCTCTTAATTTCAAACTTCCCTAAGCCTACTTCAATTTGGTTATGGCTAGTTCTCCCCCCTTTGGCTTCTTTGTCTGCTAGCTCATTTCCTGCTATCCCCACATGTGATGGTATCCATGTTAGTGTTGCACTGCATCCTATATTTTGTAGATATGTATTAACCTGTAGTATTTCCTCTATAATGTCTGGCCTGCTGCCTTCTGTTCTGTTTCTGATTGCTAGTACTGATGATAGGGAATCTGTGAGAATGGTTACTTTTTTTGGTGGATTTTCTGCAGCTATTTCTAAAGCTTTTAGGATTGCCACTAATTCTGCTGTAAAGATAGATGTATTACTTGTTACTTTGTATCTTTTATAAATTTTTAGTTTTGGTATTGCTATTCCTGCTCCTAATTGTCCTTCTTCATCTTTGGACCCATCTGTATATATAGTTAGGCTATTATTTGTATACCGTTCTATGTACTCTAGTGTTTTACTTTTTGCTGAGATTATGTCGTTAGATTTATTTATGATCTTTGATAAGTGGGAGTCAGTTTCTGGCACTTTTAATTCCCATGGTGGGATCTTTGCTTTATACAGAGCACTACTGTTTATCGCATTAAACAGGTCTGGGTATTGATCCACTTCATCCATTGTTTTCCACCCTGACGGGTATCTATTATGGTTTAATGGAATGTGGCCTATGTACTGGTTACCCCTATCAAATGTTTTATGTGCCGGGTGAGTTGGATCTTTTGCCACTCTTGCCCAGTAGCTGAATCTCAGTTCTTTTCTCCTTAGCTCCAGGGGTATAATGCCTAGCGCTACTTCTAGTGCTTCTGCTGATGTTCCCTTGAGGCACCTGCTATTATTGACAGTGCCTGGTTTTGGACTGTGTCTAGTTTCTTCTTATTGCTTGGGGCGGCTGATGCATAGACAACACTGGCATAGTCAAGTTTGCCTCTAATAAATGATTTATAGAATGTTAACATTGTCTTATTGCAGGCGCCCCAACCACTTCCTTTCATATATCTTAGCATATTAATAAGTCCTCTACTGCTTTGCACTAAAAGGTCTATGTGTTTGTTCCAGTTTAGTTGCTGGTCTAGTACCATGCCAAGAAATCTAGTTGATTTTGCTGTGCATACTTTTTGCTTATTAATGCTTATGTCAATTATATTGTTTTTAATTACACGCCCTCTACTGAAAATCATTCCTATGGTTTTTTTAACGTTTAGATTAAATCCCCACTTGTTCATCCAGTCAGATACTTTATCTATTTGTTTTTGTACTGTTTTATAGAGGAATGGGAGATTTCTTCCCGTTCTCCATATCGCAGCATCATCTGCAAACTGAGATAGGTTGTTTTTTAAGTCCTTAAACTCGTCGCCTAGGTCGTTGACCATAATCGTAAAAATTGATGGTGATATTACTGATCCCTGGGGAATTCCATTCTGTTGCTCATATACCTCAGATCTATCATTGTTTATTTGTACCATGAAGTATCTATCCTGCAGGAAGTTTTCTAGGTAATTGTAGGTTCTGCCTACTATACCTAGTTTCCTGATTTTATGTAGTGCACCCTCCCTCCAACACTCATCATATGCTCTTGCTACATCAAGGAATATAGCTACTGTCTTTTCATTCCTTTTGAAGCCTGTTTTAACATCATGTTCCAGCCTCAGCAGTTGCTCTATTGTACTATGTTGGCTTCTAAAGCCTGCCTGGGTTGGACTGTACAAATTATGCTTTTCGAGATGAAATTTTAGTCTGCTGTTGACTATTGTTTCTAGAATTTTTCCTAGATGTGATGTTAACGATATTGGCCTGTATGAGCTGACATCATGTGCTTCCTTATCTGGCTTTAGTATGGGGATGACTACTGCTGTCTTCCATGAACATGGTATTTTTCCCGTGTGCCAGATTTTGTTGTAGAGGGATGCAATCACTCTTAGAGTTGTATTTGGTACCTTTTTGAGGATTTCATAGCTCAGAATGTCTTCCCCAGAGGTAGTATTGGTTTTTTCTGCTAAAGCTCTTTCTATTTCATCAACTGTAATATCTGCATTTAAATACTTAGCATCCTGTGTGGTTTCCATATTTTCTTCTTTTAATTTTTCTAGCAGTGTTTTTCGTCTATTTATTTCTGCCTTATCTAGACTGTCTATTGAACTAACCTGATAAAAGTATTTAGCTAGTATGTTGGCTTTTTCTCTATCTGTTTCAGCTCTCTCTGGTATTTTAATTGTTGGGATTTTAAATTTTTTGCTGTTTCCTCCTTTAATTGCTTTTAGTTTTCTCCAAACTGTAGTTATTTGGGACCTATGGTTTAATGTTTGACAAAATTTTCTCCAACTCTTTTCTTTAGCTCTGAATATTATTTTATTTGTTTCATTTCTTATTTTTTTATAGTTTGTGTAATTCTCTTCAGTTTTGGCTTTTCTATACTTTGTAAGGGCCCTCTCCCTCAATTTCAGTTGTTCTGAACATCTGTCTGTCCACCATGGTACTGGATTTTTATCTTTGTTTCTTTTCCTATTTTTACCTTTTTGTGTTGGTTTTAAGTGCTCAGGCATATTCCTGTTTGGTATATATTTTATTGCTATTTTTAAAATCTCATTTGTTAGTTTTTCTGCAAATATATCTATACTGTTAGATTCAATTTGTTCTATGCTTAGTTTACCTAGCTCTAATTGGAAGGACTCCCAATTTGCCTTTTTTAGGTTGAATGTGGGTTTCGAGCTTTTTGGACTAGTTCTATATTTGTCGTTTAGGTTTATTTCTATGGGTAAGTGGTCTGAGCTGGAGTCATTCAGTACTTCCCATTTAGTAGAGGCTAGGTTTGGTGTTATAATACTTATGTCTATTGCTGTATCTCCTCCACTGTTGCATGGGTTAACCCTTGTCACTGAGCCATCATTTAGTATGATTAGCTCAGCACTTTCAATGTAGTCCAACAGTCTTTTTCCTGCTGGATCATTACTGTTGTTACCCCATGCCTCATGGTGTGCATTAAAGTCACCTACCAATAATGTTCTTTGGTCTATTTGTGTGTTAATAGTGGCAATGTCCCTATCGGTTATATTACCCTTGGGGCTATAAATGTTTATTATTTTTAAGTTATCTGGCTCACTGTCTAATGTTATACTTATTCCTTCAATATTTTCTGTGTTGAATTGTTCCCAATTTAATATTTTGTAGTCTTCATGTATTAAAAAGGCCACGCCCCCTCCTCTTCCCTCAGGTCTATCATTTCTAAGTGTTATATACCCTTGGTAGTTCAGTTTTTGTTTGGGGTTCAGGAGGGTTTCTTGTATTGCAAAGATGGGTTTTGCCTCCTTATACTGTCCCATAAGAGACATCAAGTTCTTCCTGGCACCCCTACAGTTCCACTGGACTACTTTGATAGCTCTAGAGTCTTTGGTCCCCATTTAGTATGGTTAGCTTAGTTATGTTATTGTTTTTATTAGGTTTTTTGATAAGGGATCTACTTTTTTTGGTTTTGCACTTTACCTCTTATGTTCTCTACAAACTCATCATTCCAAGTAACCATTATACTCTGAACTCTTTCTGCGAGGTATGGTAGGTGTAGTTCCACTGTTTCCTTAAATTTTTTTTCCATATTTTCTATAGGCCTAGCTCTTTCTCTCTCTATTTTTTTTAGGATTTCTTCATTAGCTTCTTTTATCTCTGCTATTTTTTTGAGGTCTCTCTCTATTTCCTTTTGTGCTGTTTTCATTTCTTCTAGTATCTGTCTGGCTTGGATGAGGATATGTTCCGTCTCTTCTGTGTTGTCATCTTCTTTACTGTTTATGGGTGTTTTGCTTTTATCATCTTTCTGGATTTTTTCCTTTATGTCTTTCATTTCACTGGTTATTTGTTTTATTTGTTTCTTAATGATATTTTCTTGAGAGTTTTGGAGATGGTTGTTGGTTTTCTGTCTTTCTTTTATTTGCCAGAATGGTTTGTTTGTTTCTAGTGATTCTTTTAATATGTGTTTTGTCTCTTGATAGACTGGGCATCCCTGATACCTGGCACTGTGGTTACCCTGGCAGTTTGCACATTTTCTGTTTTTGTTTTCTCGTTTATAATCTTTGTCCTCCTTAGCCTTTGGACAGTCCACATGTCTGTGTGCTCCCGCACAGAAACTACACCGTGTCGCTCTTTTACACACATGTTGGGTATGGCTAAAGCCTTGACAGTTTGTACATTGTATAATGCTAGGTATGAATACCTCTGTCATTTTGGCTCTCTGGTGGAGTTTGACTTGCTTGGGTATTTCTGTGCCCTTTACACTTATCACTACCACTGTCGTATTCTTTTGCTCTTTGGTTTTGATTCTTTCTACTTTTTCTATCTCTGTTTGTGGGTTTTCTTTCGTTATGTTAGTGTGGATCTCCTCTTCTGTTAGGTTTGAGTCGACCCCTTTGATGACGAATCTTCTAATTTCCTTGATCAATTCAATCTTTACCTTTATCCCATGGGCGAGTTGTGCTTCTTTTGGGTTACTTTTTAATTCATGTAACAGTACCTTGCCTTTTTCTGTGTTGTTTACAGTGATTGTTACTCCATTTCCATGTCTTTGCACTTTGTCAATATATTTTTTTCCTATTATTGCTTCTAGAATGACCAGGATTTTGTCATCCGGGAGAGATCTCAGTGTGGCTTCTGTTCCAGCTATCTGAGTTATTTTGATTCTGTTTTTGGTTTCTTTGTTTTCTCCTCCTCTGGTTTCCTGACTTTTTTTGCTTGTGGTCTCGTGGTTGTCTTCTTTCCTGTGTCCTGTCTGTTTGTTTGCTGTCCGGGTTCCTGCGTCTTCGTTTTTGTTGTTTCTGCTTACTGCAGTTTTAATTGCGCCTCCTTTCAGATTTTCCTTTATTGTTTCTATTTTGGGTCCAATTTCTGTGTTTCTGACTATAGGGCTAGTGATCCTGTTCTTTTCTGTCGGGTTTGGTGTTCTACCCTTTTCAGCTGGTTTGACCCATGCTTTTCCCTCTCCGGATTGCGACCTGAGCATTGGTGGCATTGTGATTTATCCTCTGGTTCACTCTGTCTAATGCTAAATAACACAAATTAAGATATATTATGACTAGGCCTATTTATTTTACTAAAAATAAAACAATTTAAAAAATAATTAGTAGATTATTTCCCTTGGCATTATAAGCTGGCTGCACTTCTTTCTCTTTTTTTTTTTTTTTAAATATTGGCTAATTACTCTATCTTTATTTTATACCTATCACTGATGACTTACAATTAGTATTTATGCTCTATCTATGCTAAATTAACACAAGACAAGTTATTAATTTTTTTTTTAATATATAAATTTTAAATTATGTTTAGATATCAATAGTTAAAAGCTGACTAGTCCTACTACTAAGCTAGTAAATTTGAATTAACTTTAATTTTGTTCACGCGCGTCTCAACGATGAAAGATGCCTGTATTAATTACACAAAGAAAAACAAGATGGCTACGGCACTTTACAAAAGAAGACCCCACGTGGTTGGCCTACCTGGGCTTATTTATTCTATTTCACTTATATTTTTATTTAAACCAATACTCCAATCAATTATTAACTAACGTTAAAAGCAATTAACCAATACTAGAGGTTATTAATAATATTGAGATTAAATATGTTAGCGAAGAGAAAAAACTTATCTGAAATTCGTCTTGTGTAGCGTACTGAGAACTTTCACTCTGGAGGAAACCATGTATCCGGTCTGAATAATGAGAGACCGAACTTATGAGTGGTCTCCATCGTTACAGAGCATCCGTTGGCTTTAATATATGTACCGATAAAGCTCTGACCCAATCTGAAACCGCTTGGCCAAATGAGTGCCATTAAAATTACATATTTAAAAAAAAGGAAGTGCTACAGAAATCTTCTTTTTTCTATTACCCATTAAAGTAAAAATGTTTAGTTAAATATTTTTAATTATCTTGTAAAATATGAAAACGTGTGGTTATTAATTACAAACATAAAATAATAGTTTTAACATTTGTGTTACGTCCCTTGATATCTCTCGGATATCTATTTATTTGATTATGGCCCCTGAAAATTAAATGGCTTGTTTACATTTCTTACGAAAAACTGTAATTAATCATAATGTCATAATTACAATACTAACTTATAAAATAACTGCATGGCGTACCCCGGCGGTAACTAAAGAGAGTCTCTGCCAAAATTCATCAAGAAATAATAAGGCATGCGGATTTGTATTAAGATCATAGAAACATACTTTGCCTTTCATTTATATAGATTGAAAAGTCATTTCATATTTTTAAATTTTTCATTTTTATTTTCACTTCGATCTAAAAAAATTTTAATGTGAAACAAAACTGAAAATAAACGGAATTAACTGCTGTTTTTATTACAGTATTATGTAACATGTGACATGAACATTACATCTCAAAGTGAAATTCGACCTGTTCGACACATGATTCCATGGAGGGGAGCAATTTTTGCTGTCTCTCGTAATGTGTACTGGCAATTTCAGACTTTATTGCTTTTTATTATTTTTACTTCGCGTAACTTAATAATAGTAGAGTTTTACCGCACCTGTCTAGTAACTAAAGATAGTTGGGGCATCTCTAATCAAACGTAGACAATTAATAAAACTTAGCTTTAAGATTGTAAAATATTTAATATAAAAAAATAAGAGTAAGCAAATTTGGCTAAAAATGCGAATTTCAATATGATCTAAAATTCTCATACAATTTTGCTGCTTTAACAAAAAAATACTTCCAGTTTAGATTGCAAAAATATTCAATGTTATCTCCCTTAGTGCTAATGCGTATGGATCCGTTCCATACCAGATGTTGTGGCAGGCACTGGAAATGTACCATTGTTAAGGGCGTTTGGGGATTTTGGTCCAGGGTATATTTTTTTTCTTTTTGCATAACAATTATACGTTCTCAATTCTTCGACCGCAAGTTCTTTTTGCAGCTGGCCATGTTGGTCGAATGTATAACGTTTGAGTTTTATTCGTATGAATTATTTAAACACAGTTTCAATTTGAACGTAACAAATAAACTGATATATACTACTGGACAAAAGTTAAGGGCCGCCATTCAGTTTAGACAAGGTTTATATAATTCTTCATGAGCAGGGTCGATTTTCCAAATGTCCGGTAGCTTGAAATCTCTCAAGAAGTCTCTGAATGGTAGAGTGGGACACTGCTAAACGTCTTGCAACATGACGAACAGATTGACCATCCTGAATCCATGCCATGGCTCGACCACGGTCTACAGTGCTGAGACTTCTCCTTGGTGGCATGGCTAATGCAGTGATCATTTCGACCACTTGTCAAACTGATTTATTGCATACCAACGGTGAACACTCTTTACCGATGATAATTTTCCACGTGCATTCAAATTCAACTCACTTTTTCACCTTTTGAACTAGTGGGGCGTGTTGCAAAAACTACGAGTTTTTGGAGCAACAATGGCAATTTTCACGTGCGGGTTAAAGTGACCCAGTTTTTGGACATTTAAAAAAAATTAACCTAGTGCACACAGAAATGTATACACATTTCTCTGAGCTCAGTTTTAATGACATTTTCACTTGTCTTTACAGTTTGCCAATCAATTATATAAACCTTGTCTAAACTGAATGGTGGCCCTTAACTTTTGTCCAGTAGTATAGTTCGATCAACGCTTAGAGTTGATGACTTTATTTTCCACAATAATTGTTAAGACACACGAATAAATAGACTTGCTCAATATCATTTTGAATTATTGTAATGCAGGCATTGGTTCCATCATCACTTCTGCTTGTACACTATTTAATGCATTCGACGCATTCTGTACATTTAAATCAATATTCTCTGCTCAGTATCTTTATATTTATTTCGGTCAGTATTCTCTGACATTATATTAATTCTTTCTATTTACTTTTCGTCAGTGTCGATTTCTCTCATAGAAATACACATGTAAGGTTAATGAACCTGTTCATCTGACTAGGTAAGACATCAAGTCCCTAATTAATCTATTTCATTTAGCGAGGTAATATACATCCCAAAACCACTGCGTCATAAAATTGAGGCAATTCCTCTGGCCCATAAACACATCTAATTCTTATACTTATGACACTTGCCTGAGCAGACACAATGAACATAAGTGGCAGCGTCACACTTTCCTAAGTGGCAAATAGCCACGCTGAGAAACACGTCTCAACGCTAACACAGCGTTACACAAACTCCATGTTTTCCACGTCATCCTTAGATACATACTCTCATCAACGCATTAACGTATGTTTACATATTTTATACATTTAGTTGAGGTACGACATGGTGTGGAAAAATCCTGACCAGAATTACTTCACCGAAATTTGTTTCACACCATGAAGTGACCCCAACAACCATGTTCCACAAGAAATTGCAACAATGCTGAAGCTCTATTTCTCAGGGTTCTCTGTCAGATTTTTAGCCAGATGGTACACAACGAAGTGGATTGAACTTCAAGTTGGAATTGTGATGGGACGTATCATCTCTCCGATATTATTCATGTTGGCTATGCAGGTAATCCTCAAAGCGGCTGAAGGATTTGCAATAGGTCCAAAGTTCATGTTAAAGCATTCATGGATGACACAACAATTTTGACATCAGATGAACACCAGCCCCAGAGAATGTTAGCACGCTTGGATGAACTAATCAGCTGGTGCAGAATTAGCTTCAAACCTAAGAAGTCTAGAAGCCTAACAGTCAGGAAAGGGAAGATATATGAGGTCACATTCGTTGTCTCAAACCAAAGAATCCAATCCCTACTGTCATTGAGGAACCTGTTAAAAGTCTTGGCAGGGTGTATGATGCCTCATTAAAAGACTCAAAGGCAGTTCAACAGATGATAGAAAGGGCAGACATAGGACTACAGATCATAGACCAAAGCAGACTCCTAGGAAAGTTCAAACTGTGGTGCCTTCAGTTCTTGATGATCCCTAAACTGCTACAGCCACTGCTTATATATGAAAAAAGCAACAGTACAGTGGAAGCTATAGAGCAAAGGTCAACAAGTTCATGAGGAAATGGCTAGGAGTACCATCATGTCTGTCAGACGTAGCACTGTACTGCAAGAAGTCAAAGCTTGTGCTTCTTTTCAAGTCAGTTGTTGAAGAATACAAAGCAGGAAAGGTAAGGCTTGCAGCGATGCTGTGCGAGTCAGAAGAAGACGTAGTTAAGTCAATTCAACCCATATTGAAAACTGGAAGGAAATGGAAAGGGGATGAAGCTATTGGTGCTGCCCAAGAGTCGCTCAAGCTGAGGGAGGTAATCTGATACACACAGACGAATAGACGGGGATTTGGCCATAGTGACATCCGCTGGTGGTCTAAGGCAACGCAGAGACATGGTAATTCATTAAATACGAGAAGCTGAGAATGATAAGAGGATGCAAAATACGGTGCAGGCCCAACAACAGCCCAAAGGACTACACGGAAAGGAGCCCTGCAAAGGTCCTTGACATGGAATGATATATGGCATATGGCACCTCTTAGACTCAGCTTCATTATCAGATCAATGTATGACCATCGTCCGTAAACCTTGTGAGATGGGGAAAGTCTGATGATGCTCAGTGTCCCCTGTGCCATGAGAGGCACTTGAACATGTGCTTTCAGCTTGCAATGGTGGCATTACGACAAGGGCGATACACATGGCGTCACAACAACGTACTAAATGAGCTGGCTGCTACAATAGACCTAGCAAGGGTGAAGGCGAACAGCAAAGTCAGACGGAGCACCGCAAATATATACTTTCTGAGAGCAGGAAAGTCAGCATATCCCAAACCAAGGAAATCAAATAGCAGTTTACCATCTCTTCTGGACTGTGCAAATGACTGGGAGATGGCAGTAGACCTACCTGTGCTAGGGGCATATCCAGAGAGTATCAGCAGATCTCGAAGACGGCCAGATATAGCGCTACATTCCTCATCATCGCACCAGATTATAATGATTGAGCTGACCGTGCCATTTGAATCCAGATTGGACGAGCAACACTCGTTTAAAGTGGCCAAGTACAATGATCTGATCACCGACTTGAGACATAACGGGTTCACTGCAAGGGTCATGGCTGTTGAAGTAGGTGCAAGAGGTCTCGTGGCTGCCTCAGTGTATGATCTACTGAAACTGTTGGGTGTGAAAGGACATTCAAGAACAAGGGCAATTAAGAGGCTCAGCAAAACTGCAGAAAGGGTATCGTGCTGGCTGTGGAACAACTGCAACGGGCTATGGAACTTAGGACAGTAATTTTTTTTCAACGTAAGGGTTATTTTCACAGTTACCTCCATTGGCAGACAACAGGTGTGATATTGAACACTGCAACCAAGGTGAAGTGAGTTTAATTCTCTGCATAAGACAACAGGAAGCTGACACTTTGGAGCCATGACCCAAGTGCCCCCCCCCCCCTTTCCCCCCCAGAGTGTAAAGGAGATTAAGGGCCGAAACACTTGATCGACGGGGGGGGGGGGGGGAGGGGGGGACACTTCTGATAATCAGATTGCCTCCTATTGTATCGTTCTGTATAGAGTTTCATATCATCCCTTTAGTGACAGTAATAATAAATTGACGATGCTAGAGACAAAATAGGAGGAATTTAGGCGGAGGAAGGAAATGGGGAAGAGGTGGCTTGTGGGTTCATCCGACAGACAGGGCCGCCTAGTAATTCGTGATAACGACTGGCATTTTGTGGTGACAAGGGGCGGAAATTAGTAAGCTAAAGGGAGTTATCACACTTTGGTGATTTAAATGTGGCTCTAAGAGGGGCGGAAAGGGGGGGGGGGGCGGGCGGTGGGGACATTGTCCGCGTAGTTCAAGGGACATAATGTTTTATTTTTATTTTTTAAAAATTTTACTTTATACCTGTTTTTTTTTTTTTAATCTGAACGAAACAATTAATTACACTTTAATGTATTCAATTGTTAGCCGGTAAGCCTAAACTCTTTTAAAGTATACGCGATTCTTTAAATTTTAGAATCCCGTTTATACTTAGAAGAACTCGATTCTCTTGTGTGCTGTAACCAGAATTCTGTTGGTAGATGTAGACCAGTGGTTCTCAAACTTTTTTTTTTTCTGGGCCACACTTTCGAAATAAAAATTTCTCTCGCCACACCGAATTTTTTATTGATAAGAAAAACTTACAAAAACAAAAAATTAACTCCTTGCAGCTTTTTATTCACAGCTACTTTATAAAATGATCATGGGACATCCAGAAAGTATAAAACAATACAACTAAATAAAAACATGATTCACTCACAAAATATACAAATTCAATGAGAGGTGTGAACTTGTAGGGTAATCTCATTTATATTAGGTTTTTTGTTTTTGAGACAAACAAACTCTCATCTCCTCATCAATACAAAGAAGCCTTCCTCTTTTGTGGTCTTTGATATTTGTCAGAACTGAAAATCCCTGTTCACGACAATATGTCGTGGAGAAATGTATCTAGTTGATATAAAATAAATTATATTACTGAATAAAATTTAAAGAAAAATAAAACTAGAAAATTCTATAGTGTCTTTACATATATTTCCAATATACCAAAAGAAATAAAAAAGGTTACAAAAGAAATTTAATAAATAAGAAAATGACCTTCATATTTATTTTTACCAACGGGCTGATCACCCGTTTGCCAGTCACTTCGATTACGGAAACAACAGCAGATGGATTGATTTGCCGTTGCCCTAAAGACGCCAATAGGCGTGATGGGAAACAATGGCAAAGAAAACCTATCTGCTGTTGCCCTAAGACGCCACTAGGCGTGATGGCCACTGACTGCTTTGACGGTCGGTGGCTAAGGACGGAAGAAGAAGAAGAAGAAGAATATTTATTTTTGGCCTATGAATTTTTGGAACATCTCTCTAAATCCTTGATTGTCTTTGAATGTTCCAGCCAGACGTGCCATCCTCTCGCCACACACCAGTGCGGCGCGCCCCGCCGTTTGGGAACCACTGATACAGACACTATGGGTGAAAACTTGAAGGTGAAGGACAACTCTGTTTTTAAAACTACCAGCTTCTTTGCGAGCTTGATTCTTTTTTAGAGTAAAAGTTTATTTAAGTTTATAAAATACAAATATGTCGGAAGACAAGGGCAAACCCCTGATATATTATCAGTAGTCAAATTTCTTATCTTCAAAAACTCAAGAAAGTCATCACTTGCGAAACGTTCTTTTGGTAAAAAAGTTACAGGTAGTCCCATATCAGATACTTCCGTAGGGGAATATAGTGTTAGAGACCTCACTATACTAGGTCCCGCATCGAGAGGTGGGGTGACCAGTTACCTTCCTAGCTGCCTTTTCTTTCTCTAACTCAAGTCATGTACCCATCTACAGCTGGGTAAATTGTAGCGTGATAAAATCGTGAATCGAACCCTGCACCTTAGCCGCGAGATACCAGCGCTCTAACCACTCTGTCAATCGAGCGCTCCCGTTCTTTTGACACACCACTAAAAGAGAACATGTAGGGAATCTGGAAGAAAAAGGTAAATTATGCTATACATTACCAAAAAGAGATCAAGTGAAAATATTCAGACTAAGAACCGGCCACTGCAGACTCAAAAACCATAAGTTCAACAAATTGAAAATAGGATAGATAGATAGATAGATAGATAGATAGATAGATAGATAGATAGATAGATAGATAGATAGATAGATAGATAGATAGATAGATAGATAGATAGATAGATAGATAGATAGATAGATAGATAGATAGATAGATAGATAGATAGATAGATAGATAGATAGATAGATAGATAGATAGATAGATAGTTGGATGGATGGATGGATGGATGGATGGATGGATGGATGAATAGATAGATAGATAGATAGATAGATAGATAGATAGATAGATAGATAGATAGATAGATAGATAGATAGATAGATAGATAGATAGATAGATAGATGATAGATAGATAGATAGATAGATAGACAGACAGACAGACAGACAGACAGACAGACAGACAGACAGACAGACAGATAGATAGATAGATAGATAGATAGATAGATAGATAGATAGATAGATAGATAGATAGATAGATAGATAGATAGATAGATAGATAGATAGATATGTGTGTTCATGTCGGAAGGACAAACAAACAGTAGAACACGCACTCCAAAACTGTCGGTGCCACGACAGAAGTAGGATGGCATCATGACCTTCTACAATCCATTTGAGTGAGAGACTGTGTGCTGACCGTGAGAAGCCTGAGACGGACTGCCGGCTTAATAAGAGAGATAGATGTGGTTATTTGAGAACGAACGAAGAAGAAGAATGTGTAGATTCAATTCATAAAGAAGAAGAGGAAATCAAGAAGAGGGCGAGAGCGAGAGAGAGAGAGAGAGAGAGAGAGAGAGAGAGAGAGAGAGAGAGAGAGAGAGAGAGAGAGAGAGAGAGCCCATTTATTAATTTTGTTTCTTTTTTGTTCTAATGCGTCCTAGTTCGTATTTGTTTTAATTCTGAGTTATTCTGTATGGCGGTAGGATGACTCATACCACCAACACCAACCCTTTTCAGTTGGAGATGGGAGAAAACCCCTACCCGTGTTGTAACGGGGGTTAGTGTTGCTGTCATTTTTGACGGAGTCATCTGTCAAGTTATTTGCTTATGTTTTTATCATAAGAATAATTGTGTCTTTACCTGCGATGTCAGGTTGATTAGGGGTTGTCTTCCCTTGTTTATTCATTCATTGTGTTTGACCTTTAGGGTCAAAGGTAGACAGTTCGGGTGTATGCCCATGGGCAGGTTTTTTTTAAGCGGGAGGTGAGTTAGACTTCCGGCAAGCCGGGAAGTGTCCTGGTTTCTGAAGGGACGAGAGTCCATTGTGTTTTTCGGGAAGAATCTTCGAAGTGACTGCACTGGCAGTTTTCCCTAGTGAATCTCTGTGCGTTGGAATGACAGCAGAGTTCCTTGTTAAGTTCTGTGGACTCGGTTACAGGTAATACCGACTTTTTCCATTACTATGCTTTCGGTAGCAGAACATGTTAGAAGATTGCCTAGTCTGTGAACTGCAGCTCACCGGTCCTCCATTACAGAACATATATGTTGTGCTCAAGGTAGCCATCCAAGACTATTAGTCTTCATACCATCCAGAAATCCAGTGACGAAGATATATTGTGGGAGCCGCAGATTGGCGGCATGTTTATGTCTACAATAAGCATTACTGCAGGGTTGATGGTAACCTGCTTATCAGAAGTACACAGCCGACGTCAGAACGAGGCCTGTGTTTTCGGCTATTATACTACAGCCTGATAATGTGCAATTGGCGGGGAATGCCAAGTTGCACCTATGTGTCAAAGTGATTAAGGTATCTGACGCGTTTAGTCAGTAATCCCAGGGCGACGCCACGAACTGTCCTTATGGAAGAACATTGTATTGACCATGCACGAATATTCAAATGTTTACCAGCTTGCTGAATGCCTAATGTATACCTATCGATTTCCGGTCAGCATGACCTTGTTTACACTGACTGTTCCTGTTGATACCATGTGTGTTCTCGTCAATAAATGTTTTGAAACGTGTCTGCAGTGTCCAAGCATCCTTGACTACTGCATGTGAGTGTATGGGTTGCAGGGTCTACATACATAAGAGCCTAAACACATTCGCGCCTTCATTCGCACCCACACTCAGTTCATCATCCGCTCGCACTACACACCTAACAACATGTATACTGTCTTGGGCCAGTGATCACCTCAACAAGAGAAAAAGTACAGTTACATTTTTGGTGGACCAGTTACGTGGGCTGTTCTGATACATTTCAGCTGGACAGAGCGAGAAATTAACATTTCCGTGGACTTATGCTACATTTATTATGCCTCCAGTGTTGTCCAGAAATTTACATTTCTCCAGCCTTAAACAGACACCCCACCAGGCTATTTACAGTTGCTGTTACATGTATGATGTCTCCAGTGTTGTCCAGAAATTTACAAGAAGGACAAGTAAACATTACATTTCTGATCTGTGGGTCTAAGCTACACACTGGACAGCTGTAACACACATCGCTAATTCTACACTTGCAAGTTTTGGCTACAACAGGACAGAAATAGGTCATCAACTGTTGACCCAGATAAACAGTGCTAGCATTTAAGTTATAATGCTACATAAACCACAACAGGACAAGTACTGAAGTTAACATCTAGGCATTTGCTACGTGGACCACAACTGCAAGTCGAGTCCCTTTTTGTAAACGGTACCGCTGGTCGTTTACACGTTTCAGTCAACAACAGACTTTTCTACACCCGAGCATTCAAGCTACATTGTTCGAGGTCAAGTGTTTGTAAACAGTACGTGGAAATTGTAAACATTCTATGTGCAAGTCCTAAGTCGAGAAGGTCATAGTAACTTTTGTTCGTGAATACCACTTTATGCTACAGTGGATTTGACATTCAGTGCGCGCTTGACATTTTGTTTCTGTGTTCGCAAGGAGCAAGAAATTTACTTTAGTTTCAGCTGTGACTGAACTTGTTTTGCAACACATTGAATTGATTGCTATTTATGTTAATTGTATTATTTTTTGTGTATTTTTCTTGTGTTCTTTTGCGGGTTTTCGGTTGGTGGGTCTTACAGTAAATATGCCACTTAATCGAGGGTTACTGTAAGCGTTCTGTAGGGATTGCAATTTTCTTAATTGAAATTTGCTAGCGACTTTTGTTGCTATTTTTTTTTTTTATAGCTGTGACGACATCAGTTAGTGTTGTTTTCGTTATTTTTCCGTTCTTTGATTTTCGACTAATTTTGTTTGTATCTGTTCTTCTCTCATTCCTTCCATTTATTTCTTTACACCTTTCGTTTATAACAGTGTTGCCATTTGTCTTGTTTATTTTTCGCGGTCATCATTACACATTTGTGTAACATTTTCTTTACTTTTTGCTGTATTGTTTATTTGACTTCCGCGAACGTTTTCGGTCATTGTTCTGTATCTTTGTCTTTGTATTTATGATTGTACTACATTATTGTCATACACAGTCTACATACATATACTTGGTCATGTATTATTATTGTTATTGATAAGGTACACTCTTCATATAGAGATTGTTAATAAAATATTATTATCTAAGATATTTATACAAGTTCTTTGATAAAAGACTTGTTATCCACAAAGATTGAGACAAGGTGAAATACATGTTCAAGTTCTTTATAAAAAAGACTTGTGCTCATAGTGAGTGGGATATAAAGGAATTATTTTCCACAGGTACTCAAGTGATTTTTTGTTACATTGTAAACAAGAGGACCATACAAGGTCTTTGTCTAAGACTAAGAGAGTGAAATAAAGTGAAGTGAGTATACAAGTCTAGCATTTCAGACTTGTCTCCCATTGAAGTGGGATAAGGTAATTAGTTAATTTTTTCAGGTTACTGATCTCATTAGACAGAATGTCTACATTGGATTTCTTCATCCAGCAAGGGTTGACTCTTGGTAAGTCTGGTAAAGAATTGGAAGAATATTCATCTGCTCTATTCGCCACTGCATTAAAGTCAGAAGAAAAGAAACAAAAAGAGGAAATTAAATTGAAAGCAGAAGCTGAACAAAGGAGAGCAGATGCTGAACTAAAGAAGCTAGATGCTGAGAATAGAAGATTAGAACTTGAAGAGAAAAGGTATCAAAGAGAAGCTGCTGCTGAGGAGAGAAAAGCTCAGGCCGATGAAAGAAAATTCCAGATGGAAATGGAAGACAAAAAACTTCAAGCTCAAGCTGCTGCAGAGGAGAAGAAAGCTCAAGCTGCTGCTGAGGAGAGGAAAGCTCAAGCTGCTGCTGAGGAGAGGAAAGCTCAAGCTGCTGCTGAGGAGAAAAAACTCCAACTTCAAGCTGCTGCTGAGGCTGAAATTAGAAAAATGGAACATGAGGAAAGAAAACAGAAAATGGAACTTGATGAAAGACTCGCAACTTTGGAGTTAGAGAAATTGAAATTGACGAGTCCAGGTGCTCATCAAACAACTTCGAGTACGACAAAGGAGTTTGTAAGTAGGATCAAACTACCTCATTTCAATCCTTTAAAGGATGACGTAGCAGATTATCTAGATAGATTCCAATTTTTATGCGATACGCATAACATAAAAAAGGAAAAATATGTTGAACAACTAATGGAATTTTTTACAGGTGACACAGTGACTACTCTTATGACAATAGACGAACATGACAGGACTAATTATGATGTTGTCAGAGCAGCATTGCTAAAAAAATACCAACTAAAAGAAGAAGACTATCGTCTTCGTTTTAGGACAATGTTGCCAGAAAATGGAGTAGATTTCTCTGATTTTGTTACAAAAATACGTCGTACATTTACACGATGGGTTGAGTTGTCTCAGACTGAGAAAACATATGAAGGTCTAATGGACTTATTATTGCGAGATAAGGTTTTGTCATCTGTTAATGATTCTTTTCTTGCATTCCTTCATGAGCGTAAGCCTAAAAAAACTTAAAAGATATGGAGGAATACTGTTGTCAGTATGCCACCGCGCATCCCCATGCTACAGTTAGCAATTCTAAAGTGAAAGAAGGGTTGCCAGCTGCTTCGGCAACACCATATGGCCCTAATTTCAAAAAAAAATTTCAGGGTGCTCAACAAAACTGGAATAGGGGAAGTAATCAGAATTACACTCAGAAGCGGAGTAATCCAACACATGACGGTTCTTCGTCTATGAATTGGAGACAAGATGGTATTTCTCGTAATTTTAATGGTAATAATCTTAGACACTTTCGCAAGGGTTATCGTAATAATAACCATTCGAGCTTTCGAGATAACCATTCTCGACGTCAAGATTATGACGATGGTGAATTTAGAAACCGGGATTCAAACCGGAATGATGATTACAATAGGCAATATGATAACAATTACAGGGGAAATGATAGTCGAAATAATTACAGGGGAAATGATAATCGAGGCAGACCTAGATTTAACAAAAAAAGACCTTTCCAACAGGCAAACTCTGCACAACAAGAGTTTGATGGAGCCTGTAATACAGTAAATGATAGTGGTAACTCTAGGGCTATCACTGGTTGTGCTTTCGATTTTGGGAGAGCAACTGAATGCCCCCAATGCTTAACATTGTTCGACTCATCGACTGTATCTACTCTAAGTTGTGGTCACCCTCTTCCTGCTCTACCTGCTACAGTTGCGCATGATGGGAGAGGATCTCTCATCTTACATAAAGGTCTAATAAATGATAGGCTAGTCTCAGTACTTTTCGATTCGGGATGTACTACCGTCGGGGTTAGGGAGTCTCTGATAGATCCTTGCTGTGCCACTGGAAAAACAATCAAATGTGTTACATTTGGTAGTACTATGGAAAGTTATCCTACTGCTATTATTAGGATTGACACTCCCTTCTTCACAGGAGATGTCCATGCATGTCTTCTTCCTAATCCTATTGCGGATCTTATAATCGGTCGTATTCATGGGGTTAAGGAATGCACCCCGCAACAAATTTCTAGTTGGGAGGAAAAAAACATTCAAACGGTCAATGCAGTGGTGACAAGAGCTCAAGCTCTTAATCCCCCAACTTCATCGGATAATAGTAATGAAGTTGATAGCCAAGACGAGCACTTGGTGATTTCCCATGACTCGTTTGTTAAACGTCAAGAAGAGGATCCTTCTTTGAAGAAATTCTTCCTTCTTGCAAAGAAAGGGGATCCCAATCAAAATACGAATCACAAATCGTATATTACTATGAAGAATGGTATATTGGTACGGATGGTACAACACTCGGACAAGTCTATGCACTCGCAAATTCTTGTGCCTAAGTGTATGAGAGCCTTAATTCTTCAGCATGCACACGATTCTCAGTGTGCTGGACATATGGGTTTTTCCAGAACTAAAACTGGAGTCCTTGCGTCTTTCTTTTGGCCATTTGTTAATAAAGACATACGAATTTATTGCCGATCTTGCAAAATTTGTCAAGAGGTCAAGTCTAGAGGTCCGAGACATGCTGCTCCTATTCAGGCTGCAGATATTCCGATTCGGCCGTTTCAGAAAATGGCTATAGACATCATTGGTCCGTTCAAAATTAAGTCAGCCAGAGGACACCAATTTATCCTCACTTGCGTGGACATGTGCACGCGTTGGCCAGAGGCTATTCCTCTGAAGAGCATATCAACTGTCGATATCGCTGATGCTCTTTGGCTCATATTTTCTCGTCTGGGATTCCCCGGAGAAATACTGTCGGACCACGGCACTCAGTTAATTTCGGACGTTATGTCTCAGGTAATGGCTACGCTAGACATTAAAAGGTCTCTCAGTAGTATTTATCATCCAATGTCCAATGGATTGGTAGAACGTCTTAACAGGACACTAAAGAACTTACTTGGCAAGATAACGGAGGATCATCCGGAGGATTGGGACAGGGTTTTACCTGCAGTCCTCTTTGCCTATAGAGAAGTTCCCAACGAGCATACAGGGTTTTCTCCTTTCGAACTTGTCTTTGGTGCGCAACCGCGCGGTCCGATGTCCTTGTTACACGATTTGATAACTTCTGATAATATTGACGATGATACACAATCGTCATATGAATATGTAATTTCTCTTAGAGAAAAGATTATCGAATCGTGCAGGTTAGCAACTTCATCTTCCGAATTTGCGAAAGAAAAAGCTAGGCGATTTGCTAACAAGAAAAGACGCCTACGTCAACTTTGTCCTGGAGACAAAGCATATGTCTTACTTCCCTCAAGAGAGAATAGACTTCTCATTTCATGGAAAGGTCCATACACTATAGTCTCCAAAATTTCCGATGTCGACTACATCGTCGATGTGGATGGAAAGCATAAAACCTTCCATATAAATATGCTAACAGAGTTTATTGAACGTCCAGACTATTTGCAGCCTATTTTCCAGGCGACGGACGACTCTCCAGTCCAACATGGTCACATCTCATCCCTGTCCGTTATACAGGATGAGGAAACTATTTTTTCTGACGTTAACTTACCTCTTCCTGCGATTCCACTGAATTCAACGGAATCGTGGAGGGACGTTACAATCTCTTCGAACTTGTCTTTTGAGGAGCAACGTCAAGTATCCTCTACGCTACAATCATATCAGGATGTCCTTACCGACATTCCTGGACACACAGATGTCATAGAACATGACATCATACTTACTGATCGTAATCCGATCAGAGTAAGACCATACCCAATACCTATTCATTTTCAAGCACAAGTCGAGAAAGAATTGGATGAAATGATTCAACTGCAAATAATTGAACCATCCACTTCAGCTTATTCTTCGTCGATAGTTATTGTTCGAAAGAAAGACAATAACATACGTCTTTGCGTTGACTATCGCAAATTAAATCAAGTTACGAAGTTCGATGCTGAACCTATGCCATTATTAGATGATCTACTTATTAGACTTTCTAAAGCTAAATTCTTTACTAAACTAGACTTGTCGAAAGGTTATTGGCAAGTCCCACTGACGGAACACGCCAAACCTCTCACTGCTTTTTCGACACCTAGGGGTCTGTTTCAATGGAATTTTATGCCTTTCGGGCTTATGAACGCCCCAGCGACTTTCGTGCGCATGATGCGACGAATTCTATCAGATCGTGCAGATGTCATCGCATATTTAGACGACATCTGTCTTTTCAGCGATACTTGGGAAGAACACTACTTGGGTCTAAAGGAATTGCTATCTACTCTACGTGAGCATAGTTTGACTGCAAAGCCCTCTAAAGCTTTTGTTGGGTTTAGTGAAATTTCCTTCCTAGGTCATCGAGTTGGTCATGGTCTGTTGAAGACAGAGGACCAAAACATTTCGAAGATATTAAATATCTCGGTTCCGAAGACAAAAAAGCAAGTGCGTAGTCTCTTGGGATTGATACAATTCTATGGAAGATTCATTGAGAATCTGTCCTCCATTATGGCACCACTTTCATCGTTATTGAAAAAAGGTTCTCCTAATATGGTGCGTTGGTCCCAGGAATGCCAATCTTCATTGGATCAGGTTAAGAATTTGTTCTCATCTCATCCTATCTTAAGACTACCAACGATTGATAAGACTTTTGTTCTTCGTAGTGATGCCTCTTCCACTAGGATTGGAGCGGCACTAATGCAGGAATATTCAGGAACTCTGCATACTGTAATGTATACTTCTAGGAAGCTAAATGCGGCAGAAAGGAATTACTCGGTTTTAGACCGTGAATTGTTGGCTATGGTTTGGTCCATTCTTAAGCTACAAAGGTTCCTTCTGGGCGCGCATTTCTTTATGGAAACCGACCAAAAAGCTCTTACGGCTATGCAAAGTAAGGATTTGAAGAGCTCGAGATCTACTCGTTATGCTATTGCTCTTCAGCCTTTCCATTTCACGGTGCGAGCTATCCGTGGTTCGGATAATGTGATGGCGGACATATTGTCCAGATGCCCACATGATTCCAGTTAAATCTTGTGTCCTAGTTTTTCCTGATACACTTTCAGACTTTTGTCTGTCCTTAATATCCTAATATGTTGTAATACAAATGTATTTGGATGATGTTTAGATAATTTAACAAATTTCATTTTGTCCATCCATCAGTGATATGTTGCTAATATAGCATTGTAATTCATGACATTTGTATATTGCTATAATTATAGTATTTAGTAATGATTGATATATGATTGGTATTGCCAGCAACTTAGGTTTCTTTAATGGTACCCCCTTAGTTTGTTTGGCTTAAAGGAGATATTTTCTCCTATGTTGGGAGATGATTTGTATCCTCTTCAGACGCTTTGTTTATGCGTCTATTGTACCTGATATTAGGTTCATTTTTTCATGAGCACATAAGTGATACTAGAACATATTGCCTAGTCTGTTGTGCTCAAGGTAGCCATCCAAGACTATTAGTCTTCATACCATCCAGAAATCCAGTGACGAAGATATATTGTGGGAGCCGCAGATTGGCGGCATGTTTATGTCTACAATAAGCATTACTGCAGGGTTGATGGTAACCTGCTTATCAGAAGTACACAGCCGACGTCAGAACGAGGCCTGTGTTTTCGGCTATTATACTACAGCCTGATAATGTGCAATTGGCGGGGAATGCCAAGTTGCACCTATGTGTCAAAGTGATTAAGGTATCTGACGCGTTTAGTCAGTAATCCCAGGGCGACGCCACGAACTGTCCTTATGGAAGAACATTGTATTGACCATGCACGAATATTCAAATGTTTACCAGCTTGCTGAATGCCTAATGTATACCTATCGATTTCCGGTCAGCATGACCTTGTTTACACTGACTGTTCCTGTTGATACCATGTGTGTTCTCGTCAATAAATGTTTTGAAACGTGTCTGCAGTGTCCAAGCATCCTTGACTACTGCATGTGAGTGTATGGGTTGCAGGGTCTACATACATAAGAGCCTAAACACATTCGCGCCTTCATTCGCACCCACACTCAGTTCATCATCCGCTCGCACTACACACCTAACAACATGTATACTGTCTTGGGCCAGTGATCACCTCAACAAGAGAAAAAGTACAGTTACAGTTAGTGAGTCATTTTTTTTGGTTGATAGGCGGTCAGTTTAGTTAGGTAAGATTACGTACATATTTCAGCGAACTTCGAGGGGAGTCTATTTTCTTTTATTCCCCCCCCCCCGGTCCAGCAGGGGGAATAACTCTTCGTCGCTAGTGGATTAGCAGAGTTAAGATAATGTTATGGCGGGTAACGGAAAGCGCTAACGATTGAGTTCGATTTTTAATTTATAAAGCAGTCTTTAGATTACGTCAGAAGTGGATTCGAAGCGGATTTTGGGAGTCGATGCTAGAAACTATGACTCACCGCGTCGGTCTTGCATCAGAATCTTCTTCTTCTTCTTCTTCCGTCCTTAGCCACCGACCGTCAAAGCAGTCAGTGGCCATTACGCCTAGTGGCGTCTTAGGGCAACAGCAGATAGGTTTTCTTTGCCATTGTTTCCCATCACGCCTATTGGCGTCTTTAGGGCAACGGCAAATCAATCCATTTGCTGTTGTTTCCGTAATCGAAGTGACTATTTGCATCAGAATATGGGCACTATATATGCAGGGCCAAATTAGTAGTTAGTGCTCCCAAGTCCAAGAATTTTATTGCCGTGAATAGCGTCAGTTCAGTCTGCCAGATCTTGGATATTCTGATAGTCTGGGTACGTTCGTAAACTTAATTAGTGGTGTAAGAATTTTAGCTAAAAGATTTAGCAAGTAAGAGTAAGCTTCCTTCTGTGATTTAATTTTATTGTTAGTCAGTAGTTGCCATCCATTGCCGACTTCTACAAAGCTAGAGCCCGTGTAGCGTAAGTTTTGTTGTAATTATACTATGTCTAGCTAACGAGTTCAGAGTAACCCCATTTGATTATGATAAATAGAAGTGTATGTACGTGGGGTTTTTGTGGGTATAATCAATGTAATTCAGAAGGAGAAGGGGTGAGGAATGTTTAGTATTATGAAATATGGTGTAGGCATTTGCGTGTTAATAAGTTGTGCTATTTGATAATGTAGGTCAGAAGGAAAAGGGGTGAAGAGTGTTTAGTATTATGATATAATGGTGTATGCATTGGTGTGCTAAATAATTTGTTTAATTTGATAACCTTCCATGGGCTGCTTTTAATTAAGAATGAAATTATTCAGTAAAGTTATAATATTGGGATACAGCGAAGCAGTGTTGTGACGCATATACGCCGAGGTCATGATCGGAGCCTCAGACACAGTCAGGTCAGCCGTGCCTGGGTTAGGCGAAATAGACAAGCTATTGGATTGTGCAGGGGAGGAGAAGGAGTGAGCGTTAAGTCTGACCCGAGGGCAGAAATAATACTTAGAGATGGGAGCTTGTATTTAGGGAAGTTTTATCATGGTATGGGAAACGGGGTGTAGGTAAATCTTGGTTGTTAATGTGGTTTGAATTATGTATTTTTTGAATTGATGTAAAATAGTTGTTACTTTGTCTTACAGCGATTCACGGCGGAGTGTAGGTAACGCTAAGCCTGCAACGGACTTTGCCTTCTCAGAGACGGAGGCAAGAGACAACATCGTAATTGAAGAGAACTGGGGTACGCGCAAAGTAACTGGCGCCCTAGTTACGTCAGCAATACGGAGAGGCATTAGAAGTTCTCATGACGTGAGGAAATCTATACCTCAGCGTGAAATTGCCTAAGAATTATAGCTCTTAAGCTTGTGCGGTCCACAACCGAACAGGCTACTTTGCCTGGTACTGTTTACATACTGCCACAATAAAGCATTAGGCCATAACCCGAAGCGGTTTAAATCGTCGTTTGGGTGTGTAGAATTGAGTTGCCATCATTTCTAGATCTACAGCCAGGAGAAAAAAAATATTTAGTCACCAAGGGTCCCTTCATCAGTATTCTGGAGAGGAGAGAGGGAGATCATACCTTTCTAAAAGCTAACAGGAGGAGGTACCTGACGAAGGGAAACGCATCTGAGCTTTAGACAAAGACGATAGCGTCCGGAAGGCAGCGAACTGAAGGAGAGGGGAGAGAGTGGAGTTAGTTGTTTTTCCCCCGGAACTGTTGAGTTAGATAATAATTGGAGGAGAGCCCAGGTTTTAAGTAGAATATCACTTATGCTTCTTGTTGCGTACAATAATGAAGCACCTAAAAGGAGATGGTCTCTTAGGTGGCATTAATATCAAAATGAACTACAGTATAATATGGAATTTTTTAGCCTTTATAATTTAGCACTTATAATAATTTAATTTGAATTGCTTCCATGGAATTCTTGTTAGTTTAGGGGTTTGTTTGTTTTATTTTGACAACAGGAAACATACACACACAAAAAAAAGGCTCTGGTCCAAAACGGAAACACGCATTCAACGCATTCTGTACATTTAAATCAATGTTCTCTGCTCAGTATCTTTATATTTATTTTGGTCAGTATTCTCTGACATATGTTAAAAAAAAAAAAAGACTCCGCTCCAAAACGGAAACGGAAATTCATTCTAATTTAAATCAATGTTCTACTGTTTTTAAGACTTTTCTTACAGTAACTCAGGACCCCGGTAAGGCTGGTTCTAATGCAATTTCTCTAGGTCAAGATGAATTTTGCAGTATCAGCTCTCATACATCTAGTCTGCTCTTGTAAACTACTGGATTCGTTGTGTGTGTCCTGTTCTTGAAATTTCACCTCTATATAAACTCAAATTGCGGGTGTATAGGAGAGCAGATACGTCACGCATTCTTTGTCGACTCAAAATTCTCCAACGGAGGGTAAAAATATGGCAGATGTGCTTTTCTAGTAACGAGGATCCCATCCGTTCTGTCCATCCACTTCACCTTTCACTTTGACCCTTATAGCTTTAGTAGTAGCTTATTTTCGGCATCTTTTGTGTGAAAGTTTGACTCCAATTCGAGCATTCTTCCGTTTTATCTCTACTTGTATATACGCCTTTGCGTGTCCGCTTCTTCGATAATTCACGCAATTTTGCTAATTACTCTGCAAATATGGCAATGGGTGATATACTAAGGAAGTTCATACCTGACTTCCACCTGCTCCTAAGTTGTGATAAAGGGTGAATCCTTTCCCATTAGCAGTTTGAACATTCCCGTATCTCGCCATGTTGAATGTTTCTTGGCGATTTTGGGAAACTGTGATTGGTGAAGCGAAATAATCTGATTGGTCGAGTGAGATAATACACAGGGGATTCCCCTTTATGGTGACATCAACCATCAGAGAATTTAACAGAGTTCACGACAGTAACAATAATATTTTAAAATATTACAAACAAAGAAAAAATTGAAAATTCGTCTTTTTGGGGTTTTAAGGCCAGAAAACCTAATTTAGGCCCAAGAGCACTAGTTTAAAATCATTCCGCCATCGAGACAAATCCATCTATACGTAGACGCAAAATAAATGGAATCCTTTTTTTTTTTTGTGCATTTTGAAGCCTGAAAACATGATACAAGCTTCAGAGCACAACTCTAAAGTCTTTCAGCCATTGAGACGAATCCATTGATATAAGATAAGCCTGGTTGTTATGAGTAAAATTCATAACGATTATGTGTGGAGTATCTTCAGCTCGACAGAGCTCCATTTCTTATATTTTATTACGGATTGACTCAAAATAAACGGAAATGACGTCATACGGGATAGCACGGTAGCAAACGCCAATTTGAGCAGAAGTTTTGGTTTTATCGTCTGCAAGGGAGAGATGCCGATTGTGTTTTAATGCAAGAGGTCGCATATGTGTTTGCTCCTGCAGTCTACTGTGTTTTCCCTGAGTTTTTACCATCACTAGGGCACCAACATACTCAGCTGAGATGTCCCTAGTTTATTTGCATGCCGGGTAGTAATTTTTCAATATTATGTCGAATCTGTCGAGATATTAAACTTATAACAATGCAAGGACAGCTTTTACATAGATGAACGGACTGCCTAACGATATTATGAAGACTGCACATTACTGCCGTTGCCATGAGGCACGAACACTTGTTATAATTGATGGAGCATGTACTAGTACCTGAATAAATTGTATCTCGTGAACTGTAAAGAGGTGTTGATCAACTAATTGGCATTCCAGTTGACACGTGTCTGTAGACATACCCCTATGTGTTTATTTGGCCACGGACTTTGTTCCGCTTATTATATAAATTTCAACTGATAGACGGCACGCATCACTGGTTTACAATGAAAATTCTAAGTATATATAGCGGACAAACAGACAAACAGACATTAAAGAAATATAGATAAGATAGTTGTTGTGCCCACATAAGGAGCGCTCCACTTAATTTGTGCTAGAGGCCCACTTATATGATAGTTACGCCACTGGTGTGCAGGCCTCATAAACCGTGTGTTTAAATCATTCACAACACCCGAGATACAAGGATGTACACGGTGTGTGTGTATACCTGCTTTCTGCTATATAATTCGTTAAGCAAACACAAATAGCTCAAGAATAGTTTTGCATGAACACCGGTACAAAACTATGTTGCGATAAAAATAGAAACAGGACACATGCTACGACACAAATACATAACAAATCTAATCAAACAATAACCACACCCGTCACTATCGTTCTCACCAGCGTTGCCACTCATAGATGGATTCACCTAGAATAAATCTAGATGAGAAATACATGATACGGTATCATAAATCTTGGCAGCAACTGTCGTGAAACATTCTAAATCCACATATCTAAATTAAAAAGTAAATGTAAAGCCTAACGAATTAATTCAATAAAAGGAAAGAAGAATGGTGAAAGACCAGTGCTTTCTAAATGGCATACGCCAGCGTGTATACCTCCGAAATGGCTGAACAATAAAAACCCTTTTTTATGCTTCGTCTGCATAATTGTAACGCTTTCACGTTTGATAGTAAAGCCTACAGCAGCATACACGCGTTTCAAAAAAACAATACAACGTGTACTGTATTTCTTAGAAAACCTTGAGACAGACACACTGCATAATGACCTGGATTAATATTCCATTAATTTCATTTTATACACTGCGTAACTAAAAGACAGACGGCCTTAGAAGAGAGAGAGAGAGAAGGAGGAACGCATTCAATACTAACACGCCGTCTCGCGATATACAATTAATGCCACCCCCAAGCGAAAGGCATGAAGCACTAACTTTTTTTTCTTCAAATAAACAGTGACAAAAACACTACCAATACACGGTTAGGTTTTAAAAAACATGTTTAATGCTTATTAGGAAACATGACATTCTACTGTTTTACGTCTGAAATCCTGACAGTACAGAAGACACCCCATAGTTTGGAAGTGAGGAGGTGGTAACAGCACGACTATCCTAGAAGAAAATACATATTTTGAACGCAGCCACTTAGCTGCAGTAAAACTTATATATTTGGGTGCCTTAGGACTTGCTGACAAAGAATATGTTAGGTGTTAAGCAATTAGTCTAGGAATTAACAAATTATAGCCAAAATAAAATAGTGAGGGTGTCTGACAGCACCAGATCATAATTGCTCAGTGGCATGTTTTAAAACCACTATTTTACAGGAAATAGGCCAACAAGTTAAATCCGATTTGATTGGCTAGAAGAATATGTAAGCCTAAACATGATTAGTCGATTGCAAATACTATTTTTGGTTGTTACGGGAAACAGTAGGAAGGGTACTTTTTTTCAAATACTTTTGTAAACATGGTCTTATTGGCTAGACCATTTAATATAGTCAATTAGGAGCGTCTGTTCAGTGCCACATTTTGAAAATAAACTTACTGAGAAGCAAGTGCGTTGAGATCCAGCTCATATTTTTCTAATGAAAGCCTGGGACAGAGGCAGATCGGAATTGTGCCATAATTCATCGCCAGTCAACGTATTTGTTTAATATTTCATGAATTGTGGTAAGCTTGACATATTTGATATCTTTTAGATGAAAAATTGAATGTGAATTGATAAATTAGGTCTGTCTGTGTGTAGTGCAGTAGCAACCATGAGGAAAAGCCTAGATATTGCTCCACCAGGAACAAAACTTGTCGGAGAGGAGTATAACTGCATAGGCCTATGTGGGATTGCCAAATAGTACTATGACACCTATCTTATTGAATATAAGGAAATAATGCTGAAATTGCAGAGGCGTTGTAACCATTAGGGAGAGGAATACTGGTGAATGTGTTACATGAGAAGCTAACAGTTGGCCTACTGCGCTCAACTCGGTGTTTGTTATGTATTGTGCTTCAGTGTGGAAATAGATTATAAATTAGTTCTGAAGGGAGGTACAACCTTCTTGTTTCAGGGACCGAGGTCCTAACGTATTGAAGCAGCACCTGGTCTGAGTTTTGCTGAATCCAGAGGCTGGTAGCATACTCCTGGGTCAATATATCGACCAGTGTGGTTTCTCAAGAACACGGTGAAGCAAGCGAGCAGTGGAGACTGTTTCCTGCCGCTCACACAGAAGTTAAGAGTGTGTGGCCAGAGAAGCTCAATCTTGTGTATAACCCCCCTCTAACAGTGACTTTACCTTAATTCAAGAGGGACATTTATTTGTTTCAAATCAAAAGAAACTGTGAACATTACCAATATTATTTCCACCAGAAACAAACACTTGAAGTCATGATGACAAACAACAACTTAGCTTGACAAGCCAGTATTACCTCATAGTACCACCGCACAACTTACACACATATTGCAATAATAATATATGTCAATACAAAGATCCTATCTATAAATTGTGTACATATAACTTATGATTACATTTGAGTGTGATTCCTGGTTCACTTTGTAGTTGAATCAGGATATCTATTATTGACAGGAATTAATACATATTTTTAAAAGTTACCCTTGACTTATTAAGATAGTCTTATAGAGTGTTATATGTATGTGAGTGTCACAGTGTTGTAAAGTATTGTGGATTAAATTAAATTGTTTATCTGTCCGTTGGTTGTTGTGAACATACACTTCATCACTTTCATAACCCTAGACATTCAACGTAGTCATCACAATATTCCAGAATAATTCTGACTGAGGTATAAATGTGGTAGCAAAGTAAGGTCATCTGTAATACACAACCCTTATTAGATACAGATACCTTCACAGCTGATCTCAGTCAGTACACTAAGTCCCCTATAAATATTTGTATCATCCCACTTTACCACATATATTGGGGTCTCGCTCCCGGGATATTGAACCTTCTCCTATTATATATATTGGGAATAATAAAAATTTAAAAGGTATCCTTGGGTGGAAAATAAATAAGGTTGAGCTCTCAGTGCCTGTGGTTGTCCTTAGATAGTTATTTATAGATTGAATTGTTTACATTTGCCTGTTAGAAAATGGCGGACCTAGCAAAATTTCGATCTGCTGCTGTGCAGGCTGCTGTGCAGGCTGCTAAAGAGTTAGGAATAGACGGGCAAGCTATGATTGCTTATGTCACTACTGAATGTGACAAATATATTGAACGTGAAGAAAGAAAATTTGAAACAGAAAGAAAATTAGAATCGGAAAGATTAGAAAAAGAAGCTGAAAGAAAGTTAGAGGCTGAAAAAGAAATTAAGAGGTTGCAGATTGAGGCTGATAAAGAGGCTAGGGCATCAGAGGAAAGAAGGCAAGCTGCCGAAAGGGAAGACAAGCGATTGGCTGCAGAAAGGGAAGCAGAAGAAAGAAGGCAGGCTGCACAGAGGGAAGCAGAAAAGGAGGAGAAAAGATTACAAAGGGAACATGAGTTACGACTAAGGGAGTTTGAGTTTCAAAGCCATGCTCCTGAAAATGGTGCCAGTCCCTTTACCTCTGATGCCATCGCTAGTCAGGGAGCCTCAACCTCAGCTATGAACTTTCATTTAGATCATTTTGTTGAGAAAGAAGATGATATCGAGAGCTATCTAAATAGATATGAACTGTTAGCTACCATGTATGGGTTAGAGAGAGAAAGGTGGAGCTTAAAGTTATCACAAGGGCTTCGTGGTACGGCTTATGAAGTTTTTGCCAAACTGAGCAGAGATGATCAAGAAAATTGACATGCTAAAGCAGGCTCTTTTGTTAAGATATGAAAAGAATGGTGAATTTTATAGGAAAAAATTTAGGAATGCTAAACTACTGTCAGGTGAAACCTATCACCAGTTCTCTGCACGGTTAGAGACATACTTGGAGAAATGGACTTCTCTGGGGAAAACCCAAGATCTTAAGGAAATGATCCTTATAGAACAACTAAGAGAGTCCATGGCTCCAGATCTGAGAAAGTTTCTTATGGAACAAGGTGCAGAGAGGCTGGGTGAGTTACTAAATGTCGCTGAAAGGTATCAGGCAGCTCAAGCAGAGGTATCAGGTAATAAAAAGAAACAGGTAGATAATTTTAAGGCACCACAGAACTTTAATAAATTTGATCCTAGAGATCAGAACAAAGGTAAGCACCAGTTTGATAGGCCACGGTATGACAATAAAAATAAAACCCCACAATTCGATGAAAGGAAATTTGATGAAAGAAAATCTTTCAACCAGAAAAGGAGGTGGTGTAAGAATTGTCGGATGGACAATCATGATACTGACCACTGTAGAAGGAAACCTCCTCATTGTGCTGCTATGACATCTGGAAAGAAGGGAAAAAAGGTCAAACCTGCGGAACTACAGGAACCATACCACCCCCCAGTGTGTGAAGATGTCATCTGTAATGGAGTCACCATAAGGTGCTTATATGATACAGGTCTAGATTATGATTCCGTTGTGAGTTCTCACCTGGTGCAGGCAGATCAATACACCACAGAAACAGTGGAGATTCAAACTGCAACCAAGGATGTAGCGACCATGACACTTCCCGTCGCCCGGATAAAGGTGAAAACGCGATATGTGGAAGGAATCATAAAAGCAGCAGTGATAAATGAGCCAATCTACCCTCTGATATTGGGGTGTAGATATGTCTTCTTGGGGAATCCCAAGAGACCTGTGATATTGGCAACGGTGCAGACCAGATCACAGTCCAAAAAGGAGGAGGAAAATCCAATAAATACTCATCCAGATGAGATGAGGAAGGCACAGGCGGAGGACAAAACACTCAAGCCGTGTTTCAAGAAGTTGCCCAAATCTCATACACCTCCAGGCAAGGGAGAATTTTACATGAAGAACAAGCTGATTTATAGGAAGGCTGGATCTGAATCCAATGGTCACGGACAGCTGGTCCTTCCCACTTCATATAGGACTAAAGTGTTGGAACTAGGGCATGCGATTCCCTTCAGTGGTCATATGGGGATCAGCGCAACCGGACAGCGTATAGCTTGTCACTATTTCTGGCCAGGGATAACTGAAGATATCAAACGATATGTAAAATCCTGTCCAGAGTGCCAACGAGTAGCACCTAAGCATTGGACTGCACCAGCAACTCTGGGGGAAATGCCCATAGTGGGAACACCCTTTGAGAGAGTTGCCGTGGACCTTGTGGGACCTCTCACTCGAACCAAGAGGAGGAACAGCTACATTCTGACTCTGGTGGACACTTTTTCTATGTGGGGAGAGGCGGTAGTCCTGTCATCCATTGACTCTAAACATGTGGCAGAGTCATTACTCACAATTTTCACAAGGTTAGGCTTTCCTAATCAAATCTTGACTGATAATGGCTCTCAGTTCAAGGGGAAACTAACAGAAGAAGTTTTCAGGATCTTCCAATCCAAACACTTCCATTGTAGTGTGTACCATCCCCAAGGGAACGGCCAAGTGGAAAGATTTAATGGCACGTTGATGTCGATCCTGAGAAAGTTGGCACACGAAAAACCAGATACATGGGACCAGTACCTTCACGCCGCCCTCTTTGCTTATCGGGAGGTACCCCATAGTTCAACCGGTATGGCCCCGGCAACATTATTATTTGGAAGGCCAATAAAAGGTCCACTCGAAGCTCTGTTAAGAACGTGGACTGATGAAAAGGCAGAGGAAAATATTACATCCTCATACCAATATGTGAATGAGGTGACTACTCGTTTAAAAACTGGCTGGAAACTTGCCAATGAAAATTTGAGACAAGCCAGGAAAAAACATGCTGCCTATTACAACAGGAAAGCTAAAGACAGAGATTTGGCTGTGGGAGAGAAGGTACTGCTTCTTCTACCCGGTAGTCAGAATAAGTTACAAATTGGATGGCAAGGTCCATATACAGTTCTAGAGAAGGTGTCTAGAACAAATTATAAGATAGATAAGAAGGGGAAAGAAAAAATCTATCATGTGAATCTCCTGAAGAAATATTTGGAAAGAGAAAGTCAGGAAGAGACACACTTGTTGACCTTGTCCATTGCAATGGAGATGAAAAAGGAACCACTTTCATCATTTGAATATCCATTACATCCCTGTGAGACAGCGGCACAGGTGAAAATCAGTACACATTTAACGAAAAATCAGAAGGAGAGAGTGCAACAGGTTCTAGATGATCATACAGAGGTGCTAACGGACCGACCGGGGCATACAAACTTATTGGAATATGATATGAAACTGATAGACCCCACACCTGTCTGTATGAAAGTCTATTCGATTCCTTTTGCTAAGGAGAAAGCCTTGAAGTAAGAGATAGACTATCTGTTGAAGGAAGGAATAATTTCACACAGTGAATCTTCGTATAGTTCCAGTGTGGTACTCTTAAGGAAACCCTCTGGAGAACATAGACTCTGTATAGATTACAGGAGACTGAATGCTATCACAGAAGGACAGGTGGATCCATTGCCGGATACAAATCAGTTGTTTGCCAGGCTAAATAAAGTTAAATATTTCTCAAAAGTGGATCTGAGTAAAGGATACTATCAGATTCCAGTAAAGCCTGAGGTTAGACCGTACCTAGCTTTTAGTACCTCAGAGGGACACTATGGGTTTAACAGATTGCCATTTGGATTGAAGAATGCGCCTAGTGTCTTCTCTAGAATGATGAGAAAATTGTTGGATTCTCTGAATAATCCATGCATCACAAATTTCATGAATGATATCCTTATAGCAACAGAAACATTTGAGGAACACATTGACTCTCTGAACATGCTGTTTAATCGACTTAGAGAAGCAAATTTAACAGTCCGACCAACCAAATGTTGCGTTGGATGTAAAGAATTAGAATTCTTGGGACACACAGTCCATCAGGGAAACATGACCCCTGACCCCAAGAATTTAGAGAAACTAAAGAAAGCCCCGAGACCACAAACCAAGAAAGACGTGAGATCCTTTGTCTCATTATGTGGTTTCTACCAAAAGTATATCAAAAACTTTAATTCCATATGTGCACCGTTAACTGATTTGACACGCAAAGGAAATCCAGATCGAATTACCTGGACAGCACAGTGTGAATTGGCATACCAGGAATTGAAGGAAAAGCTCACAAGCAAACCTATTTTGAAATTACCTGACTTAAGTCAAGAATTCATTGTGAGAACGGATGCAAGTAATATCGGGTTAGGCGCGACCCTGTTACAGAAATCAGATGCACTGGATGGGGAATTAACCCCAGTGGCATATGCTAGCAGAAAGTTGAATAAAGCTGAAACAAATTATTCAACTAGCGAAAAAGAATGTCTTGCAGTAATATGGGCAATCAAGAAATTCAATATTTATCTGTATGGGAAGGCATTTAAGTTGCAAACGGATCACAAACCCTTGTCGTTTCTAGCGCAGGCTAGGCATGACAATTCGAGGTTACTTAGATGGTCCTTACTTTTGCAGCCATTCAACTTCAGCATAGAATATATTTCTGGAAAAACCAACCTGGGAGCGGATTTTCTAAGCCGCCATCCGTGTGATGAGAATCACCGTAAGCCCCAGGAATAATATTAAATTTCTCTATGTGTATATAGAATTATAGACTGACATATAACGTCTGTTTTAAGTGGGGAGAATTTGTCGTGAAACATTCTAAATCCACATATCTAAATTAAAAAGTAAATGTAAAGCCTAACGAGTTAATTCAATAAAAGGAAAGAAGAATGGTGAAAGACCAGTGCTTTCTAAATGGCATACGCCAGCGTGTATACCTCCGAAATGGCTGAACAATAAAAACCCCTTTTTATGCTTCGTCTGCATAATTGTAACGCTTTCACGTTTGATAGTGTAGCGGGAGGTTATTTAAATTTATTTATTATGTAAGAGTATGCCAGTAAAGAGTTCTGACCTTACAAGTAATACCACAGTCTTAGCAATAAGCACTGGTGTATTGTTATCATAACAATAGTCAGACTGTGAAAACCCTGGCCCAGTTGGTAAGAAGTAGTACCAGGATTTAAGGTGTCTCCTCCCTGTGACTATCTTATGATTACTTATATGCTAGGGGATAAGTAAAATGTACATTCACTGAACCCACAAAATGGAAGAAGTGAATAAATCCTCAGGTACAGTTAAAATAGTTTAATAATTGCACTATTATTCTATTTCTACTAGTTGGAAAAAGAGTATACACATATATATATATAAATATTCACACAATTACTATTATTGTCTGTTTAGACTTCAAGATCTTAAATAAGAAAGTTACTGAAATCACTGTTATTAGTCCTTTGAATTTAAGGATAACTGTCATCAGTTGACTGAGTTTATGTATGGTTACTTATTGTTTTCAACTATTGGCTGTTTCACATGTATAGGTGGTCAGTGTCAAACAGGACACTTATCTTTCCAACTTGATACTGCTGAAACTGTCCTTTGCTGATATCAGACTTGGTAGGCCCAACAGTAGGGATGCCAATGACCAGTTGAAGTTCACTCTTTGGGGTCCTGCACTTTGGTGGGATTGCCTCGGATGAACTACACCGGCTTCTGATACTGGACAGTCTGGTTTGAGTTATTTCATGGAACCTGCAACATATCAGCCTTGGCTAGTATCTGGCTAGACTTGTAGCTGACTAGCACAGATGTCAGACCAGTCAGTCATCAGATGTCACCGTTATACAATCATAGTAAGTAAGGACATCATTTCAGTGATATAGCATTAATATTAACATTTCAATTAAGTATAACTGACTAGCACATAAGTCAGACAAGTCAGTCATCAGGTGTCAGAGTTATACATTCATAGCAAGTAACATCATTTCAATGATACAGAATTAATATTAACATATCAGTAATAAACATCATCTGGTTTAATCCGCTCCTATACATCCCTTCATATTCTATAACTTGATCCTTCCAAATCATATCAAGTACAAATTCAAATCTGATGCTATCTTAGCAACTACCCAAAATTAATACATAAAATAAATAGAGTGAGTGACCACGTGATCAGGTTGCTTTCTACTGAAACTGGCTGTAGAACACTCCAGTTTACCAGCTGTAAATGGGTACGAAGTTGTGCGCTCGAACTAGGGAAGGCAAAGGCAGCGAGGAAGGGGACTAGTCACCTAACCTCGTAAAAGCGGTATCTTCCATGCTGAAGCTTCTAACAATTTATTTCCCTAAGACAATCTCTGGTCATGGGACTGCCTTTATCTTCGTAAGCGATAATGCATTTAATATCGACGAGATACAGCATTAAATATAATAAATATTTTCTATTTGGCTGTGGGGCTAGTTTTGATACGTTTTTGTACAAGCAACCATCTTCCACTAAGCACATGAATAAATCATATTAAAATAATAATACGTTATATCAATGAATATTATACAGGCATATTTTGTGAATTCTAAATGAACCTGTAATACAAAATAAAAGAAATTATTATACAGGATAGCTATCGTAAATTCGCTTACCCTCAGACTCCAGACACTTAGACTGAAATTTTCTGGCGATCCGCTCACACTTCAGATGGATTTAGAGTCGTGGCGTTATCTGCCCTCAGTCTTGTCTCAACCTCTTGCGTTGGGTCTTCTCAGAGTTTTACCGAAACGCTTTATATACGATAGCGCGAACGTATCGGAGAGCAGATACGTCACAGCCTAAGACTAGACCTGAAAAAATCCTTCCCGAACCGTGATTTCAGCCGATCTGTGCGTCGACTGAAATTTTGCCTTTCTCATTCTCAGCATATATAATATCCATATTGTTCCATCTTATCTAGTTTTATACAGCTGATAAAACTCTATCTTCCTATCCATGTAAATTCCCAAACTGTTATTTGTTGATTTTAATATTTAGAACAGAAGTGGGTTTACATGCTTTTAGCGTAACTGTGGGCAGCCGAAATACGCATATATCTCCGTAAATGAGAACTTCCTACCGTTCCATCTTATATGCAGTTATACACCATCCTTCCCTGTACTGAAATGTAAAATCCTTTTCATACGGATTCCCTTCTGTTTTTTATTTATCGTTGGCGATTTCCTCTGTCCGATACACATTTCGCTGATACGCCGCCATTTTGAAAGCGGTCGTTCGATCGTAGACGGGTTTATAAATCTAACTGATCCCGTTTGCAATGACTTGAAACCAATTTTGCGACATAGCTCCCCCATATTTTAAGCTGGATGATATCTAGCTTAACTATTGGGTACAAGACAATTGCAAATCGACCATTCCGAGGTTAGTTTTCCTTCCTTCTATCCTCCTCAAGCTCTGTGGGATGACGACTAAGAAAATCTGCGCCCACATTCTGTTTTCCAAGAATATATTCATCCTTTACTATCTCTCTCTCCTTCCTGTTCGGCTTTTCATCCAGGCTCTTACTGCTGGTGAAACCGGGTCGGTAGGTTTCCCATGAAGTTTACCGCCCTCTTTTCGTTGATAGTTGGATGTGGTTTTCCCTCGCAAATCCGTAGGTGTTTGATTTTCGCTACGTGATTTGTTCCTTTTTTCCAGCGCATGGGGTTCAGACTGCAATTGAACCTGTGTGGGATGTTTCCTTTCCCCTCCCGTGCAAATCTCGGGAGTACCCCTGATTGCTGGTTTGCTTGTAGATTTTTGATGAAGACTCTTCCGTCGACTTTCTGAATCTACATAGGTGCACTCTGGACAGGAATGTACATACTGATTTATGTCTTCCGTAATACCTGGCCAGTAGAACTGGGTGGCTATTCTTTGTTTTGTGGCACCATTACCCAGGTGTTCACTCAAAGTTGATATGTGTCCCCAGCCTATAACCTTATTCCTATAGGTGGATGGTACAACGATTTGACCATGACTTTTCGTCCCTCTTCCAGCTTTCCTGTACAAGAGTCCATGTTCCATATAGAAATGTCCTTTCCTTGGAGCTTTATGTGTTTTTGATAATTTGCCAAAACAAGGCTTCAACGTGCTGTCTGCTTCTTGAGCCCGTTTCATTTCAGTTGAATGAAATTTTACGTTGGTGTCCCTCTCTATGTTCCTGGAGTCAGCCTTGGTCTGGATTCCTGCCATAACCATAGGTTTTTACAGGGTCTCCTAAGAAAACATATTTACGCCCCAACATTAGGGGGTAAAAGGGATCATCTATCACAGCTGCATTTATCTCCCCTTCCACATAGCGACAACTGACATGAATCTTTGCTATGGGTAAAGTAAGGGGTGATGTTCCTTTTAGTGGCCCTTGAATCTCTACTGTTTCTGTGGTGATTTGTTCAGGGCACACCAGAGATGCACACACGACTGCGTCATAGGACAAACCTGTGTCATACATTCCTGTGACTTGTTTACCATTCACAGTCACTATCTCCTGGGTAGGTGGGTGATGGAGGCTATTCTGACTCACAGTCAGTTCCTTCCTATCAGAAGTCCTCACCTGTAGACATGCAGCATGATGAAGGGGTTTTTTCCTCCCACATTCATCAGTGTTGTGGTTGCTCATCTTACAAAATTTGCACCACTTATCTCCCTGTTTGTAGGGTTTCTTTTCCTGAGTCTGAGGGTTCTTGTCCTTATTATCAAATCTTTGCTTGTATTTGTGTGGTTGATCCATCTGGTCAAAATCGGTATTCTGCGGTGGTGGCTTATATCCTTCTACCTGCTTTCTTTTTGTTCCTACCAATTCAGCTTGAGCTGCTTGGTATCTCTCTGCACATTTCACAGTGTCTTCCAGCCTCTCTGCTCCTTGTTCCATCAGGAATTTCCTCATTTCTGGAGACATGGAATCTTTCACTTGCTCTAACATAACCATTTCTTTCAGATCCTCGTAGGTTTTCTGATACTTACCTAAACTACTCCATTTCAACAAATACGTTTCTAGCCTAGCTGAGAACTGGTTATATGTTTCTCCAGGTAGAAGTTTAGAAGTTCTAAATTTCTTCCTATATGCCTCAGAGTTCTTTTCATACCGGATCAGTAAGGCTTGCTTTAGTATTTCATAATTTTCCTGATCTTCTTTGGGGAGTTTCAGAAACACATCATATGCAATACCTCTCAATCCCTGGGATAACTTTAGACTCCATTTTTCCTTTTCCAGTCCATATGTAGAGGCTAGCCTTTCATACCTATCCAGGTACGACTCAATTGCGTCCTCCTTTTCAACAAATGGATCTAGGTGGAAGTTCATGGCCCCATTTGCTGTGTTCTGAAAAGAGCTATTCGCAGAATGAGGTGAGCTATTACCATGGGTGATAGTCCCAGCCTGAAGTTCAAGATCAAGCTGTCTCATTTTCAGCTCATGGTCTCTCTCTGCTTGTAACCTCCTTTCTTCTCTCTCAGCTTCTAATTTCTTGGCTTCTCTCTCCGCTTCTAATTCTAATTTCTTGGCTTCTCTCTCTGCTTCTAATTCTAATTTCTTGGCTTCTCTCTCTCTGCTTCCAATTTCTTGGCTTCTCTTTCTGCTTCCAATTCTAATTTCTTGGCTTCTCTCTCTGCTTCTAATTTCTTGGCTTCTCTCTCTGCTTCTAATTGCTTTGCTTCTCTCTCAGTGTACTTTTCACATTCCGTCGTGACATACCGGATCAGAGCATCACCATCCATGCCAAGCTCTTTTCCCACCTGCAGTGTAGCAGACCTAAATTTGACCAAGTCAGCCATGATGTATCTGTAGTCTAGTAGGGCAAGTGATCTTACTCAAACTAATTTACTACAATATAATTAACTTAGTTAAAATTAAAGTTAATTAAACTGACTTCACCATATATGAAACAGCTTTCTTTATCTGTACTCAATGGTACTCCTAAAAATATAATTATTTCCTACTATGTTACTCTTTCCAAAAAAATTTACAAAACAAAATTTCTACACAGCAGAAATAGAAAGTTGGCTCAGGAATATCAAAGATATATCCCGCAGACGAGCCCCCACTGTAGCGGGAGGTTATTTAAATTTATTTATTATGTAAGAGTATGCCAGTAAAGAGTTCTGACCTTACAAGTAATACCACAGTCTTAGAAATAAGCACTGGTGTATTGTTATCATAACAATAGTCAGACTGTGAAAACCCTGGCCCAGTTGGTAAGAAGTAGTACCAGGATTTAAGGTGTCTCCTCCCTGTGACTATCTTATGATTACTTATATGCTAGGGGATAAGTAAAATGTACATTCACTGAACCCACAAAATGGAAGAAGTGAATAAATCCTCAGGTACAGTTAAAATAGTTTAATAATTGCACTATTATTCTATTTCTACTAGTTGGAAAAAGAGTATACACATATATATATAAAAATATTCACACAATTACTATTATTGTCTGTTTAGACTTCAAGATCTTAAATAAGAAAGTTACTGAAATCACTGTTATTAGTCCTTTGAATTTAAGGATAACTGTCATCAGTTGACTGAGTTTATGTATGGTTACTTATTGTTTTCAACTATTGGCTGTTTCACATGTATAGGTGGTCAGTGTCAAACAGGACACTTATCTTTCCAACTTGATACTGCTGAAACTGTCCTTTGCTGATATCAGACTTGGTAGGCCCAACAGTAGGGATGCCAATGACCAGTTGAAGTTCACTCTTTGGGGTCCTGCACTTTGGTGGGATTGCCTCGGATGAACTACACCGGCTTCTGATACTGGACAGTCTGGTTTGAGTTATTTCATGGAACCTGCAACATATCAGCCTTGGCTAGTATCTGGCTAGACTTGTAGCTGACTAGCACAGATGTCAGACCAGTCAGTCATCAGATGTCACCGTTATACAATCATAGTAAGTAAGGACATCATTTCAGTGATATAGCATTAATATTAACATTTCAATTAAGTATAACTGACTAGCACATAAGTCAGACAAGTCAGTCATCAGGTGTGTCAGAGTTATACAGTCATAGCAAGTAACATCATTTCAATGATACAGAATTAATATTAACATATCAGTAATAAACATCATCTGGTTTAATCCGCTCCTATACATCCCTTCATATTCTATAACTTGATCCTTCCAAATCATATCAAGTACAAATTCAAATCTGATGCTATCTTAGCAACTACCCAAAATTAATACATAAAATAAATAGAGTGAGTGACCACGTGATCAGGTTGCTTTCTACTGAAACTGGCTGTAGAACACTCCAGTTTACCAGCTGTAAATGGGTACGAAGTTGTGCGCTCGAACTAGGGAAGGCAAAGGCAGCGAGGAAGGGGACTAGTCACCTAACCTCGTAAAAGCGGTATCTTCCATGCTGAAGCTTCTAACAATTTATTTCCCTAAGACAATCTCTGGTCATGGGACTGCCTTTATCTTCGTAAGCGATAATGCATTTAATATCGACGAGATACAGCATTAAATATAATAAATATTTTCTATTTGGCTGTGGGGCTAGTTTTGATACGTTTTTGTACAAGCAACCATCTTCCACTAAGCACATGAATAAATCATATTAAAATAATAATACGTTATATCAATGAATATTTTACAGGCATATTTTGTGAATTCTAAATGAACCTGTAATACAAAATAAAAGAAATTATTATACAGGATAGCTATCGTAAATTCGCTTACCCTCAGACTCCAGACACTTAGACTGAAATTTTCTGGCGATCCGCTCACACTTCAGATGGATTTAGAGTCGTGGCGTTATCTGCCCTCAGTCTTGTCTCAACCTCTTGCGTTGGGTCTTCTCAGAGTTTTACCGAAACGCTTTATATACGATAGCGCGAACGTATCGGAGAGCAGATACGTCACAGCCTAAGACTAGACCTGAAAAAATCCTTCCCGAACCGTGATTTCAGCCGATCTGTGCGTCGACTGAAATTTTGCCTTTCTCATTCTCAGCATATATAATATCCATATTGTTCCATCTTATCTAGTTTTATACAGCTGATAAAACTCTATCTTCCTATCCATGTAAATTCCCAAACTGTTATTTGTTGATTTTAATATTTAGAACAGAAGTGGGTTTACATGCTTTTAGCGTAACTGTGGGCAGCCGAAATACGCATATATCTCCGTAAATGAGAACTTCCTACCGTTCCATCTTATATGCAGTTATACACCATCCTTCCCTGTACTGAAATGTAAAATCCTTTTCATACGGATTCCCTTCTGTTTTTATATCGTTGGCGATTTCCTCTGTCCGATACACATTTCGCTGATACGCCGCCATTTTGAAAGCGGTCGTTCGATCGTAGACGGGTTTATAAATCTAACTGATCCCGTTTGCAATGACTTGAAACCAATTTCGCGACAGATAGTAAAGCCTACAGCAGCATACACGCGTTTCAAAAAAACAATACAACGTGTACTGTATTTCTTAGAAAACCTTGAGATAGACACACTGCGTAATGACCCGGATTAATATTCCATTAATTTCATTTTATACACTGCGTAACTAAAAGACAGACGGCCTTAGAAGAGAGAGAGAGAGAAAAGGAGGAACGCATTCAATACTAACACGCCGTCTCGCGATATACAATTAATGCCACCCCCAAGCGAAAGGCATGAAACACTAACTTTTTTTTTCTCAAATAAACAGTGACAAAAAACACTACCAATACACGGTTAGGTTTTAAAAAACATGTTTAATGCTTATTAGGAAACATGACATTCTACTGTTTTACGTCTGAAATCCTGACAGTACAGAAGACACCCCATAGTTTGGAAGTGAGGAGGTGGTAACAGCACGACTATCCTAGAAGAAAATACATATTTTGAACGCAGCCACTTAGCTGCAGTAAAACTTATATATTTGGGTGCCTTAGGACTTGCTGACAAAGAATATGTTAGGTGTTAAGCAATTAGTCTAGGAATTAACAAATTATAGCCAAAATAAAATAGTGAGGGTGTCTGACAGCACCAGATCATAATTGCTCAGTGGCATGTTTTAAAACCACTATTTTACAGGAAATAGGCCAACAAGTTAAATCCGATTTGATTGGCTAGAAGAATATGTAAGCCTAAACATGATTAGTCGATTGCAAATACTATTTTTGGTTGTTACGGGAAACGGTAGGAAGGGTACTTTTTTCAAATACTTTTGTAAACATGGTCTTATTGGCTAGACCATTTAATATAGTCAATTAGGAGCGTCTGTTCAGTGCCACATTTTGAAAATAAACTTACTGAGAAGCTAGTGCGTTGAGATCCAGCTCATATTTTTCTAATGAAAGCCTGGGACAGAGGCAGATCGGAATTGTGCCATAATTCATCGCCAGTCAACGTATTTGTTTAATATTTCATGAATTGTGGTAAGCTTGACATATTTGATATCTTTTAGATGAAAAATTGAATGTGAATTGATAAATTATGTCTGTCTGTGTGTAGTTCAGTAGCAACCATGAGGAAAAGCCTAGATATTGCTCCACCAGGAACAAAACGTGTCGGAGAGGAGTATAACTGCATAGGCCTATATGGGATTGCCAAATAGTACTATGACACCTATCTTATTGAATATAAGGAAATAATGCTGAAATTGCAGAGGCGTTGTAACCATTAGGGAGAGGAATACTGGTGAATGTGTTACATGAGAAGCTAACAGTTGGCCTACTGCGCTGAACTCGGTGTTTGTTATGTATTGTGCTTCAGTGTGGAAATAGATTATAAATTAGTTCTGAAGGGAGGTACAACCTTCTTGTTTCAGGGACCGAGGTCCTAACGTATTGAAGCAGCACCTGGTCTGAGTTTTGCTGAATCCAGAATCTGGTAGCATACTCCTGGGTCAATATATCGACCAGTGTGGTTTCTCAAGAACACGGTGAAGCAAGCGAGCAGTGGAGACTGTTTCCTGCCGCTCACACAGAAGTTAAGAGTGTGTGGCCAGAGCAGCTCAATCTTGTGTATAACCCCCCTCTAACAGTGACTTTACCTTAATTCAAGAGGGACATTTATTTGTTTCAAATCAAAAGAAACTGTGAACCTTACCAATATTATTTCCACCAGAAACAAACACTTGAAGTCATGATGACAAACAACAACTTAGCTTGACAAGCCAGTATTACCTCATAGTACCACCGCACAACTTACACACATATTGCAATAATAATATATGTCAATACAAAGATCCTATCTATAAATTGTGTACATACAACTTATGATTACATTTGAGTGTGATTCCTGGTTCACTTTGTAGTTGAATCAGGATATCTATTATTGACAGGAATTAATACATATTTTTAAAAGTTACCCTTGACTTATTAAGATAGTCTTATAGAGTGTTATATGTATGTGAGTGTCACAGTGTTGTAAAGTATTGTGGATTAAATTAAATTGTTTATCTGTCCGTTGGTTGTTGTGAACATACACTTCATCACTTTCATAACCCTAGACATTCAACGTAGTCATCACAATATTCCAGAATAATTTTGACTGAGGTATAAATGTGGTAGCAAAGTAAGGTCATCTGTAATACACCACCCTTATTAGATACAGATACCTTCACAGCTGATCTCAGTCAGTACACTAAGTCCCCTATAAATATTTATATCATCCCACTTTACCACAGCAACATAGGTAGAGTTGGAGGGACAGACAAGGAAATCCAAGTAAGAACACAAAAATGCTAGATTTCATTGCATTGGAGATCAAAAGTCTAGCACACAAATCAGAATCTTCAATTAAGATGTCCAGCCAGTCCTATTGTATGGCTCTGAAACATGGAGAACAACTTAAAAACAAAAAAAAACAACAAGAACCAAAAAGCTACAGACTTTCATAAAAGCGTGCTTGCGTAGAATAGGATTAAAGTGGAATGACAAGATCACTAATGTGGAGCTGATGACAAGAACCAGACAAGTGCCAGTGGAACAAGAGATGACAAGAACCAGACAAGTGCCAGTGGAACAAGAGATGACAAGAACCAGACAAGTGTCAGTGGAACAAGAGATGACAAGAACCAGACAAGTGCCAGTGGAACAAGAGATGACAAGAACCAGACAAGTGCCAGTGGAACAAGAGATGACAAGAACCAGACAAGTGCCAGTGGAACAAGAGATGACACGAACCAGACAAGTGCCAGTGGAACAAGAGATGACAAGAACCAGACAAGTGCCAGTGGAACAAGACATAAGAAGAAGAAGCAGAGAAGGATAGGACACACACTGAGAAAACCTGTTGGTATTATTACAAGGCTGTTACGCACAGATTCTTTCGTAGGCAATATATATATATATAGAAAAATATCTACCTGTCTGGTGGAACACTTCATTTGATAGTCAAAGATACATAACTCTTGATTAAGTTGATGTTACATTTTATTATGTTTGTTACCTTCTCTTGGGTCTTAACCTGGCGGATGAATATTAGATTTACGTCGGGTTGTTTCCTTGTTTGGACAGATAAGATCGGTCTTTCTTGGAATGTTTATAACCTGAGTTGATGTTTATTCCCTGACCATTTAAGGCGATTTGGTCTTGTATCTTTGTTGGGTTGTGTCCAACATCGGCCCATCTTGAGTTGAACTCTGGGGTCAAGCGCTTCTGCGCATGTGTCGAATTTAGGTCGTTGAGAGAGACTTCCGTGATGATGGAATCCTGAGTTGCTGTGCGGACAGAGAGGTCCGAAGTTTTGTCTCTGTGGTTAATTCTGGGGAATGAGATATTCTCTCTGTATGACTATCATGTCAGTGATTCTCCCCAATGTTCATTCTTTACGCCAAGGGATGGCGTGTGCTATTTGCTAGTGTGATTTTTCTAGGACAATTAGGTAAAAAAAACATTTACTGAACTTTTTCCTATGCCTAGATGTGCAGACGTGCTATCGTCTGCCCATATGAGTGATTGACTATGTTAAGACGACATTTTTCCTAGCAGCACTATGTGTTTGATGTACGCAGCACCAATTATAGGATATTCAGAGTCCAATATATTTATATCATGAACAGAGCCCTTTACTTGTGCTCCATTATACATCTTCGCTGGTGAGTGAAGCTCATCGACGATAGGACTATTTTGGATCCCGCCTTTGTCTAGCGGAATATTGATCAGAGAACAGGGATGCCTTACTATCTGATTATGATACAGAGACCTGTCTACTATTAAAATCCACTACTGGTGGTTTAAGATTGTCGTCATATAAGCCTGCTAATTGCAGCCGGTAATTCTTCAACAGAAGAGGTTCTGTCAGGGAACCATTGTTTATGTATATCTATATTTGGAAGCATTAACTAACGCGATCAGTCAGTTAGGCCTGAGATTAAATGCAACTAGAACCCTGAGTGACTGTCTACTAACGTTCTGTTGTATCCACATTCAATACGAATGCATATTTGATGTCGTAGACCATTGTCAAGCATGAAATGTTTTGCCAACCTGTTCAAGTGACTGTATCTGTGATGTTAGAGTGCGTCCATTATTAAATGTATGAAACGTCATCAGTAGTCTACACTTTATTGACTTCCAGCTATGATTGAGTGAGTGACCTGTCAACTTAACAGAACTGTACACCCATTCGCGTAAATTACATCTACACTCTCACTCTATGTCAACACTGTCCCTTGTCAGCGCCTCAACACTTGACGAACAAGGTGACCTAAATACCAAACACTGTGTCGGAACAAGTTGACCATTCTACTGTGTGCCCAGCTCTAACAGTGGCATACAAGTAACATTGGGATTGACACACAACACCACAATACATTCATTCTACATCAAGAGAACATTCATCTATGTGTCCAGTATAACCTTATCCATGTGGAGGCTAAAAACAGCCCTTATCAAAGGCAGTTCATGTTCTGGAATCCACATGATAAGAGAGGTATTTGTGTCACAACAGTGAACAGACCGGAGGACACCAGGAGAAGAGAACTGGAGAAAGACATGAAGGGGGCGACGAAGATATGGCAAGACTTGGAAATGATGGCACGGGAAAGGATGACTTTGAATAAATTTGCTGACGGCCTTTGCTTCTGGGGGAGCTGAAGAACGTTGATGGTGAGCTCTCTAGTTCTCATACTCCTTTTAACACTCTGACATGCTTTCTCATTTTATAACCTCCCTTGTTGAACAGTTTATAATTGATTCATGTATTTTTTTAAACATCCTGGTATTTAAAGTCTTTTGCTATGCTAGATCCAGGTTGGATTCGCAGCTGTGCTAGATTCTGGTTGGATTTGCAGCTATGCTAGATCCAGGTTGGATTCGCAGCTATGCTAGATCCAGGTTGGATTCACAATCTAATTTTTGCCAGGGTAGTCTAGATTGAGGGAAGGGATAACTGTCTATGTTTAAGATGTTTACTCTGATAATTTACGGAACTGAGGCAGGGGCGGATTTACGGGTAGGACGTTCAAAGTAAGTTCCGTGAAGTTCGCTGGGGCGCCTAAGGAAACTAGAAATAATAGTGCTTCTGCTCCCTCAAGCATGTCGTAAGAGACGACTAATATGAGGTGGAACGGGCAAGAAACCTCATCAAGTAAAACAAGATCCTACAAAAATCACCATAATAAGAGTACACGCATGCTTAACTATGTGGTAATGTGTTTACTATGATGATGATGATGATGATGAAGATGGTGACAAGATGGATCGTTTGCTTCTAGTGATAGTGATGATAATGACAATAACATCACCAATTAAAGGACAAGCCAAAAGTTTATATTCACAAATAGATTTGACCTACCTTATACGAGTATTCGTTAAATTCCCAGATGGAGTTCACGAAATCCCGGAAGTAGAAAAAGACGAGGGCGGAAGTAAGCACCATGGCGGCAGATTTCTATTTTTCGTTCTCCAGTCTTTCTTTTTTTGTTGTTGTTGTAAACTAACAGTCCCAAAATTTTATAAATCAATAAACTCTCTACTGTTTTGGTCTGTCTTCCTTGTTTTCACTCTGACGTACTTCACCTTGTCAGGGAGCAAATGTCTCAAACAGCTCCACATCAAGTCACGAAAGTGAACAAGAACTCATACTTAGAAAGGCCATTGTGTGCTTCGCAGGCTATCCTCTTTTAAGATTTACAGCCAGAACAGAATTGTTTTGTAATAAACAAGCTAAACTGGCACAGTGTTAGTTGGGTCCACTGAGTTGAGATATGAACTGTTCAAAATACGTCCACAGTTTATGATAGCCAGGTTCACGAAAGACGTCTTTGCCAAATGTAAATATGAAATTTACATGAAGCGGTCAGTCTTATCCTTCCTGTTTTCGAAAATTTGGTCTGAAAAAGAAATATAAAAACATTTAGAGTAATGAATACATAATAAAGTGACAGAAATAGTGCAATAAATAACCGATAATAACAAATAACTGCGATTTGGATGTGCTAGTAGTTCTGAATGCTCACACATACGTTTTTATTAAGGCAATTAGTATATACGGGATTCTTCCAATTTGCAACTTTGTCGTTTTTTTATGCTGTGTCATAATGTCTGTAGTATATATGGTTTTTTCTGCTGTGTCATAATGTCTGTAGTATATATGGGTGCCCCTTTCCATGCTTTTTAATACATCTCTCGTTAGACTTTTGTGGGTCATTTTCATCTTTGAATTCCACATGGAATGTCCGTCGCTAAATGCCCTTTTGTCTATCTTTCTGCCTACGTCCTTTTGATGATCAGTTCATTGCTAGTGTTGCCCATCTGAGATGCTCAAGTCATTGCTAGTCTTGCCCATCTATCCTATCTTGCGTAGTACGTGAACGATACACTTTCATATTCTTCATTTACATCTCACGGTTCATCATCATCATTTCCTTTTTTACTCATTATGGATATCAAAGCCACAACAACAGCAGCTCAAACCCCCCCCCCCCCCCCCCTTCCCCCCACCTTTTTCACGAAGCCAGAAAAAAGCATCCATATGCTGCAGTAGTAATGGTTTCTTTAGCAATTTATATTACATAAAGATGTCGCCAGCCTTACTAAGAACATCATATTAGCCGCCTGTTACGACATGCATGAGAGAGCAGTAGTTATATTATTCACATATCTCACCAGAGACCCCCGGGTAGCTACGTAGGCCTCGGGATACACGTTCTTTACTCCTCTCTGTTCTTTGAAGTTATGTATTTCTAGCCACCTATGTTCCATCTTGACTTATGGACGCAAGTCATTGGCTACGACACCAACTCACAAATGTCAGCTCCAAACCTCAGAAATGAGAAATATGAGCAAGGTGGTTGAAGTAACAAGAAGAGGCATATTCCGCAACTAGATGATACGTTATGGCCGCAAATCCCAGCCCCTGTAGACCCGAGTGGAATAGTCCCAATGCGATAGTTTGGCCATATCTGCAGAATGGGAGAAGATCGGCTACCATGATAAATATAGGAAACCAAGAGTCAGGGATCCAGACCTCCAGGACGACCCAGAGTTCGCTGAGGGGACAATATTAGACAATCTCTGAAGGACCGAGGACTAGATTGGAACCAGGCCAGAAGAAAGACAGCCGATAGGATAATATGGCGCTCTCTCTGATAAAATCTCTACACCCCAGGGTAGGAGATGGAACGACTAAGTAAGTAAGTGTTTCTAACCCTGTCTTGTCGAGTTAATTCTAAACTTGACCTTCATTTATATCTTATAATCATTAGAGACTGCTTTTTGTTTTCATACATATAATGTTATCGTCTGCTACATACAAGAAACTAGTTCTAACGTTATTAGTCTTGTTGTAAATTAACCCTAAAATACATAACGAGATCCGCGTGTCTGTCATAGTTTTTGTTTTCATTGCATACACGGTTTGCTATCACAGGTCACGTGCAGTGTGTGTCGTGTGTATACCAGTATAATTCATTTAAGCATCGCGTGCCATACCCACGTCAAGTGTCCCGGTTTCTTTCCCTTTTTTGGGTTAGAGTTTAACATAGATTTCGATAATACCTTTAAAAAAAAAAAAAGGCTTTGGATTAACAATCCGAACCATAAGATTACTGCATTCCCGAGGAAAGCGTTTTTGCAAGTAAGATAAAGGTCACATGTTATGGTACGAGGCGGTAGGCGTGCTATAAAAGAACCCATTAAACTGGTTCACTCAAGTTTACTGTTTGCAGACGACACAAGGAAGTTATGCCACGTAAGGAAGTTTCAAGGTGACACCAAAAAAATAATATATATATATATATATATGTGTGTGTACTTCATCTTTAAGTACCGTACCTGGAGGCGATCAGGTCTCACCACAACTTCCGGTCTCAAGTACTATTTGCCAATTCTGTTGATGACTTCTGTCCATGCCATGATGTCCAAATGTCCAGTTCCTTCTCTCATTGTTATCCTCTATATCTTTATCTTTCCTATTGTCTCGATATATGCCACTTTTATCTTCTCATAACACGACATTAGAAAGTGGATTGATTCCTTTTAACACGAGAAATAAGCTTCCTTTACGTATTAGCCACTTTCACGACATCCTCATTACTCTTTTTGGCTGTCCATTGTATTTTTAACTCTTTGACTCCGCAATTATTTTCCACCCTGTGCCGTAATTTTAATTCGCGATAGACTAAAAACAACGCTCAGAGAGTTGTTTTGGCACGGGTGTCAAATCTGCCCAACGCTCTGAGCGTTGTTCCGGAGTCAACGAGTTAACATTCTTCTGTAAAACCACATCTCTGTGGTCTTTAGTGCCTTCCCTACTTGTTTACTAATTGTCCATGACTCACTCCCGTACGTCAGGATTGGTTCTATATAACACTGAAGAACTCTCTTTCTTACTTCCATTGACAAAGAATTGATGCATACAAAACTTGAAATTTTATAGAATGCTGTTTTTGCCTGGGATAATCTACTCCTCACGTTATTAACGTACCTAGATACTTCTTGAATCTATTGACCTGTATTAAAACCGTTTCATTTACTTTACAATATGTGCATCTAGATCTTGATTACATTTGCTAAAATTTTCAGATGGCAATCTGACTATACTTGATGAAACAGTGGCCGACATTAATTGGTTTACATCCATGTACAATTTGTCTCAGTGTCCAATGGGCAGAGTTGTTAGACCGCTTGCCTCTAGCGACATATTTCAAAGGTTCCATGTTTGAAACCTGGTAGGATTACAATCCAGTCTACCCAGCTGTAAATGCGTACCTGAATATGCTCTTGAGTTAGGGTACGCAAAAGCAGCGAGGAACAAAACTGGTCACTTACTTCTTAAAGCTAAAACCTAGTGTCGCGAGAGGTTCAGATGTTATTTAAATAAAGAATTTCCTGGACAGAAAGGTGTATCAAATGATACCAGGATAGAAATAGATAAGAGACTGGTCTTATAAGAAATACCCCCTTCTCTGAAAAGAGCAATGGTGTATTGACATCAATAGTGGGGTCAAGCTATGTAAACCTTCAAGTATGATGATAGTGTTGGGTACTGAAGATCTGTCTGTTACCTCTCTAGATCCCACATTGATTAATGAATATACTTTTGTTTTAATGGCTAGTTATCTAGGGGAAAATTTGAATTATTTATATGTAATAAATCGCAATACAGAACATTAACCCAATAAGAATTATTAAGCAAGACTGACTGAAATTATTTACAATTTATTTGTCCTCTACCGCTTTATTTTTTCGGTCAGGAATTCTAAAAGAAATCAAATGGTATTTACATCATTAAATAAATACGATGGAATGTACTTTTCCATAATAAATAATATGGTAAAGGTAACGAGATAATGTCAATTACTTTCTTTCCTAATACTATAATCACTGTCCCTGGACTGTAGAATTCACTTTATTGAACAAATGTCCTACATATATCATCCTTAAATGTTTTCTTTATTAGGTGTGGTTTTTATAACTTTATTTTTCGCTGGATTTGCTGTACAGTGGAACTAGATTCCACCTATCTTCTTAGATGATGATGATCTGCATCCAACAGGCCAGGATTACACAAACTGCAACTCCAGGCTGGGAACGTGGTATGGCTCTAGGTATATAAAGAGCTGTAGGCACCAACAGACTTCCTCTACAGTGGATGTTTCGTACTTAGTAATATCGAGACAGAACCATCGGGCAATAATACACAAGCTGAGACAGGCTTTCAAAGGGAACTTTAGGTCTGCTCCTAGATCACAGCGGCAAAAGCCCTGCAGTAACAGTTTGCGCTCGATTCATTCAGCTTGGTATATTTAAATTTTGTGGCGGACTCCTCTAAGTCCCAGTTCTATATATAGCGCCGTGTCCGCCCAATCGGAAGCACGGTCCAAATGTGTGTTTAAGAATCAAAACCTAAACGTTTTTCAGCTTGTTCGTATAATGTGATTACGTTTAAATATTCTATATCTAACTTATTACTGGGCCGTTTTTAATTATTTAAAGTGATATTTAAACTGCTAATTTATCTCTATCTTTCCATATCTTTGTTGTTTAGTTATTACATGGAATTTAAATCTATGCAGTCTTTAATTAGCTAAATCGGGAACTAATCTGATGTAGAAATATCACTAAAACCAATTTTTCTCTTTAAAGGAATTACTATTATGAGGCCGTCTTTGTACCTACTTATTAAGTAATATCCCAGATGTTATAATAGTTATGTATTTCCTTTTATATATCGTTATTCTTTAAGAAATAAAATAACTCCTTCCTATCAAATACACAGAATAGGCCCTTTCTGTCAAACATAAAAAAGTTTCTTTATACATACTAGAAAAGGAGCGTCCTGATTGGCTATTCTATCGGTCCATTTATCCTATAGTGAGCGCAGTAAATATGACCGTGTTGTTAGACAGATTCAAAATACGACACCTAGTATAGTGAAATCTTTAACATTTCACTCCCCTGCGTCAGTATATGTGAACTTTGCCTCTAGATGTGTCCACCTTACCGTTTATAACACGACTAGCAATGAGTAACTAAGAGGAAGAACCTGACAGTACCAAAGAAACTTGAAGTGAGACCGAGACGCTGGCGATAGATAGTACATACAGAGTGTCCAGAAAGTCCTTATGCCTGAGACAGTGTTCTCTGTTAATTATTTGTTTTATATGTGTGTAATAGTCTAATTTTGTACGTTTTACTGTGGTAGACTAAATGTTCTGGGGTGAATAGCAATTGATAGACTTCTTTCTTAAGGGCTATCACTGACCCACGAGATGTTGTAGTTAGTTACGCGAATGTCGTGGTTGAAATTCATGTAAGGTAACGTTGAATAAAAAGGCAATGTCAACTCTAACAGTGGCAATCGTAATATGCTGGAACTCATGGTTGTTTGACAGATTCACGACTATTTATTTGGACAGTCACATCGACAAAATACTACAGCATGTTACTGATGTATGGCATCAGTATATTCGAACATAACAAGGTGGTACATCTTCCAACATTTATCTTCAGATAGCAGAACAGCTTGCTTTACACAATGTTCTTAATAACGGCTAACCCCTCAAGGGCAGTCAAACATTTCATGATCAGGGGTAGACAATAAATTGCAGAAAAATACTCTCTTAAAAATTGGCCTCATGGACCATCAAAGTCCGTAACATCGGTATATCCTTGTTGAGACTTTATAATAAACAGTGCATAAACATTCTGACGACTTCGATCTTGACTGACCTCTAATTTCATCCGTAAGTCCAACGGACGGCAAAATATATATATTTATCTTTAAGATTCTTCAGTGCAATTCGCTCTGGCACGCAATTGACCGTATGAGGCTAGATCCTATAATATTCAAGAGAATCCATTTTCAAGCCGTCTATAAAAATGGGGCAATGACCTCCCGTTTGACTCTCGATTAGATTCTTCCTTTAAGGCAAGTTTATTGAAGGACGTCCTTTCTTCAACGTTTTAATGTGGGTCAATGATCAGGTTGTCTGAACTCGGTTAGCGTAAATGGTTGACAACCGTTCAAGTTCCTTATGAACTTCCATTAATGAATGTGTGTAATATTATCTCTTACCACAAAGAGTGCATCGTGCATAAATTAACAAATCATATGTGGCAACAAGCCAAGTTCAACTTGATTGATTTCTGGTAAGTCCTCGGGTTTTGAGTCCAAACATGGATACAAATTTTATTGACGAAAATATACGAAGACATCATAAGGAATTAGTTCATGAATAGTACAGTGCATTTTGCATGTTTAATTAAAACATATTACCGTCCGTCTTCCAGTTACTTAAGTGTCGTCAGAACATCCTGGGCTATATACTCGCGTTGCCGCAGCGCAGTCAACCGGTAGTGAGACCCAATTAGATGCGAACACAGATCATACATGATCAATAAATCCTTCTCTCCATGGCTATCCGACAACCATGTAACATTCCATAAAATTCATTATAATAGTAAGGACTGACCCTCTGTCCTCATTTTAAAATATAGAATTCGGCATAATATGAAGCCTAACACTGGAAGGAATAATACACGTCTTCATGGCTTGACGGTCAGAATAAAAAGGGTCAAGTACATTAGTCACCAAGCGTGACCATTCAACGCTACCGCGTCACAATAGAACCATGCGATTTGCGTTCACCAAAGACCATGAAGTATAAAAAAAACATTCTACATAAGAAACCCCTTAACCTCTGATGCGTACTCCATACGCGCTAATACTCCTAGCAGACGACATCTTTAAAATATGTCGTAACAATTCCCTGCCCGACGGGGGAAAAAATCTATTCTATAGATTTTTTTGTTTTGAAATATCCTAATTAATCATCTGAAAAAATTTAACAAAAATCAACATACGGCCTACGATGTTCTGTGTAGAACAGTGTCGTAAGTCATGTCGATATAATATCAGTCATGTAATATATGGACATTATATTAAAGTAACTAACGATAATGACAACTATCAGTAAAGGATTAAATAAAAGTGTGTCTTCACCAAATAATAAGGTGTTATGTACTAAACATTATCCTAACTAATTAAAAATTAACTAATTACTCAGTGTAATAGGTGCAGGAAATAATATAATTCAAATTTAATTACTTACACTAAAGTTTCGTGTCATAGTAAAGAAAGTAACTAAAAGTACAGACAAGTAAAGTAAAGAAAAGAATACAGGATAAGTTAACTAGTGAGATGTGAATGACTTAATAAAACAAATGTATAGATTAACTAATATCTATTTAAGTAACTATCAACTAAGAAAATAATACATATAATATTACTTACACATATTTGCTAAATTCATATAATAATGATTACATTTATAAATACATTTACTTAAATTATTGAAATGTATGAGGTTATTTTATTTTTCTCTTTTCTTTGTTTTATGTATTTCATCTTTTCCTCACATTATTTTTTTATTTTATTTATTTAAACAATAAGTAACGAAACTAATAATGTTAGTTCTGACGATCCAAACGTCGTTATTCCCATTTGTGGATCTATGAGTGTACCATATGCAGAATGAGTTTCATTCGATAACTGTGATATAGATTGTTCATATTGAAGACTGAGTTAAGAATGTTCATCTGTATTTCGTGTAAGGCTGGATCAAGAATTTCACATAATTCATTCAGTCCATCTGATTCCGAACGATAAGTCCAAAAATGAGTCGAATATTCATATTCGCATGTGTCAGACCGATTAGGAGAACGGATGGACACAAACCAAAGTCCAAACGTTAATAATTACCAACATGAAGTATAGTTCAATTTCATTCTTGAAATCTTGAATTATAATCTTCGTTCAATTGACTTCGATCGGATTTCGCGAGAGTGTATCAGCCATTACGTTTTCAGTACCTGGTATAGATTTAATGACGAAGTCAAAGCGTTGTAATAGAATTGCGAATCTGGCTAATTTCGGGCTTTTATGATTTGAGTGACGTAGTGAAGCAACCGCCTTCTGATCGGCCTGGATCACAAAGGGTGCCCCTAATAAGAATTTTTCCAACTTCTGTATCGCCCAAACCACTGCCAACAGCTCCTTGTCTACGGTAGAATATTTTGTTTCTGCCACTGTGAGTTTTCTCGAAATATAGAGGGTTGGGTGCAGTATTCCCTCATGATATTGAAGTAGACTCGCTCCTAGTCCGTAATTGCTGGCATCTGTACGGAGTATAAACTTTTTAAAAGCATCTGGCAACCGTAAAATAGGTGGCCTTGAGAAAATTGTCAAGATACTACAAAAAGTTTTGTCGCCGTCGTCAGTCCATGTCGCTTTCAGAGGCATGTCCTTTTTTAACAGTGAGGACAGGACAGCGGTAATGGACGATAAATTAGGTACAAATCTACTATAATATTGAACGAGACCTAACAGACTCCTAACTTGCTTCTTCGTTTGAGGAACCGATAAATTAAAAATTTTAGATACATTATTGGGAACTGTTTGAATACGCCCAGCACCAATAATGTGTCCAAGAAACGTTATCTCTTGGAACGCTACTTGTATTTTTGTAGGTTTAGCTGTTAACTTGTTTTCTCTTAAAATTTCCAAAACAGAACGAAGTCCGGAAAAATGTTCCTCAAATGACGAATTAAATAGACATATGTCGTCAATGTATGTGATAACGTCTTGTCTTCGAGATAAAATTTTTCGCATCATGCGAATAAAGGTAGCCGGCGCGTTCATAAGCCCAAAAGGCATCACATTCCACTGGTAAAGACCTTGTGGAGTTGAAAATGCAGTGTAATATTTGGCTTTTTCGGTCAATGGAATCTGCCAATAACCTTTTGTTCAGTCTATTTTTGTGAAAAATGTTGCAGTAGATAGACGTGGAAGTAAGTCATCAAGAATAGGATGTGGTTTGCAGTCAGCTACAGTCTGAGCATTTAACTTCCTATAGTCAACACATAAACGAATGTTGTTGTACCTCTTCCTAACAATGACTAAAGGTGAGGAAAAAGGAGAGGTACTACTCTCTATAATACCTAAAGCCAACATCTGTTCAAGTTCCTGACTTGTCTTACTTAGGAAATGTAATGGAACAGAATAAGAATGTACACGAATTGGTGTATCATCATTAAGAATAATATCGTGACTAATCACTGATGTACGACCAGGTACGTCGGTTAACACATCTGGAAACGATTGTAATAGATCAGCAATCTGTCGATGCTGTTGCGGTGTAACCGAAGAAGAGATGGTTACATCAAGCCAAGATTCTGTAGATTGTAATATAGGTACAGGTAACGACATGTGTACCTCAGGAAAAGAGGATTCTTCTTCCTGTATTACTGATAGATTAGAATAGTGACAAGAACCAATGGATTGATCGTCTAAGCCCTGAAAAATAGACTGTAGATGTTGAGGACTCTTTCAGCCTGTTTATATGAATATAAATATTAACACATTATGAGAGATAGTTATGAGATATATCATAATGTGATATGCCATGTGGAAGCATGTCAGTGTTGGAATGAACCATCACTGTGTCATGAGTAGTACCCTGAATAGTAGACAATGTATTAATGATAAGAAGTAGGAAAATAATCATCATCACTCTACGAAGAGAATTTGAGTGAGTATATCTAGATAAGCTGCTACTTATCTGGGTGTATGTCAAAATAAATGACACCATCAACCATGTGAACATAGGCCACAAATATAAATAAAGAAAATTGCTTAAGGTAATAGCTTCAACAAATATGTTTCTGTATTTGGGTACATCATAAGATGTAATCATACCAATGTCACATTGAGTCGTAGTGGATTGGTATGTATGCTCAAGATCATGCCTTGTAGTAATATTAACATCAGTATTACTGTTATCTTCATTCTGAGGAATAACCTCATCATCCTCAAAAATGGTGCATAGACCAAAATTGGAAACTGCAGTGCCACATGCATTTAACTTATTGGCACGTAATCGAGCCATAGCAATGACATTAGCAGTATTGCAATGAAGTTGCAAATATTTCCTTTCCTATTCAGAAATCTCCTCAGGTGTGCAGTCCTTGCTGCCATGGATACGTCCGACTGTTAAATCAGCTATTGGATTTTTCAACATACAGACTTTAACATTCCATGTAAAGAAAGGTGTATCAATATAAATTATTGCTGTGGGGTAGTACTCAATAGTACCTCCAAACGTCATACATTTGACATATTCATTTGTAACACAACTTGGGTGAATCAGTGAATGCCTGACCCCAATGGTAGTAGATCCGGAATCTCTCAGAACTGAGACCACTGAACCATTTACTATCCCTCTGTTAAATATTAGAGAGCCTGTTCCATCATTAGCAGCAAGACCAACTTCTGGTGAAATGTGTCCACAATTCAGTACTGTTTCTTTTGCCTTCTGAAAGATAAGATTACAATCTTGTCAACTATTTGCCACGTTATAATTAACAGCAAAACATGTAGAAGATGAATGTATATGATTATTATCTTGTGGAACACTTGGGGTCGTACCAGCAGTGAGTGCCGCCCCTGCATTGTGATCATAATGTGTTGGTCTACGTGACTGAGACCGATGACGGGAATAGTTATTGGAATTATTTCGTTGTCCCCCGTGGTGGCTGTTGTGTCTGGGTCTAGAGTTTTGATTATTGTTATTCCATCTGTAACAGATTGTTATTAGTATTAGAATTATATGATCTATTCTGATTTGAATTCTGTTGACTATTGTTATACCTGAATTGAGGTGACTTATTCCTATATTGTTGCCTACCTCTGTTAAAATTACTATTATTGTTATAGTTATTTCGCCCATTATTATAATTATCATTATAATTTCCCCTGAAATGATTTCTATCGAGGCTTTGTGCTCTAGATTTGTCATAACTATGGTATGACATATTGGACGCCACTTGTAAAGGTTCTCTTATTTGTGAATTAGAAATGCTGACATTAGGATGTGCAGTACAATAATTTATTGCCATTTCTTCTAAGGCCGCAATGGTAGGTGGTTTTCGTTCCTGTAAGAAAGACAAGAACGGTGGACTGAAAGAGGATAGTACCTTATCCCTGAGTAAAAAATCAACTAATTTATCATAAGATTTGTTCACACCTGCAAGTTCCACCCATCTATTAAAGGTGTTGCGTATATTCGCAATAAAACCTGTGAAATCTTTATTGGAATCTGGTAGAATAGTTTTAAATCTGACTCGGCATCCCTCTTCATCTAAATGGAAACGCCGTAATAATAAGGCTTTAATGGCGTCATAATCACTAGCTATTGTTGGGTCAACGTTCTGAGCTGCACTTGCAGGCTCACCATCTAAAAATTCCCTGAGTTTTAATGACCATGCAGATTTATCAAGTTTATTTACCCTATACACCTCCTCAAAACGTGACAGCCATGCTGATAAATCGTCAATATTCAATTTGAATGTTGGTAATTTGAAATAATAATTGCTTTTAGTTTGGTTGGGTGAAGAAGTATTATGTGTGTCTTTATTATTTACATTTGATGCTACTTGATCTCTTAATCTTATTTCATCTAAACGCAGCTGTATTATCCTTTCTTCTGCCTCTCTCTCCTGTTTACGCATCTGTATTAACTCTTTTTCTTGTTGCATTTTTCTATTTTCTCTATCAATTTCTTTCATTTCACGTTCTGCTTCTTCCTTCCTCGATGCAGCTTTTCTTCTTTCTTCTTCTTGCTTTAATTATTCTCGTTCTTGTTTAGCAATTGCTTTTTGTTCTTCTAATTCTGCTTTATATTTAGCAAGTTCAGTCATTGCAAATTCCTGAAGTGCGTCCCCTTTTTTATTAAATTCCCTTCCAATTTTGATGAAATGGTCCAAGGTAAGCATCTTGAAGTTAATAATGTATGTATTTACTCAACAATATATCTTAATCAACAATATAATATATTCAATTATTTATATGTGTCCAGTGGACAAAGTAGTACTATGTCTAAAACAACTGTACCAATTAATCTATAATATGCCTATTATACTCAAGGCAAACTATAACTTTATAGTTATTTATCAATATATTATGCCATCATGCCCTAGTCATAATGAACAACTAATAGTAACTTAGACTACTAGTGCAACTTTATGACATCATCTAAGTCATCAAGTAATTTAGTCAAAATTAATCAAATTATTTTATCATCTTATTTCCTAATCAATTTATAATATTATTATTATATTATCACTTTATAACATTAATAGATACACGACCAAAATAAAAATAAAATATTACAACACGAATTCACAGCACAATGGACATTTTTCAGACATTAAAATGATTTTATGAACGAAATATAAAAATCGGAAGTACTTAAGTAGAGCCAAGGTTGAAACTGAATCTAGATTAAAACACGTACACTGAAAATGGTGACGTCACAATGGACTTATATAACTGACAAATATGTTATAAATATGAACTAAACGATAGTTAGATCAGGATAAACGAGATAGCTTACGAATATATGACGAAAAATGAATAAAATAAAACTTAGTACAGAAAAATACAACAGTTATTTACATAACTTTACAGCTAATACTTTAGGTCAAATAATTTCAGATGCAAACGATGTTAACCATCGGCAATTCTCATTGGGTTCTTTGCAAATGGAACTACTCAACTAACCTAATAGAACGGTTTCAAATCAACCGACCTCTGTACGAGATATTGGTTGATTTGAAACTCCCTGCCAACCAAAACCCGCTGATCTATACATTACAAAATAGATACATATTAATAAAACATTTAACATTTAAAATTGACCTCAAAAACATGCTTATGAAATCGACAACATGGACTTATTCTGCGTAGGCCACAAACAAGTACTTAACTTTTGAATCGCGACAAGTTCCTACAGTGACAACCTGCGCCAACGAACTATGGAGATTACATGCAGTAATGATGACTGTTTGGTATAACTTCTTCCGTTGGTTGAAGCGTTATTTTAATTTTGTATCTTCTTCAATGTCGCTGACTTGTTGGATGACTTTGATAAACGTTCGTACTGTTGCTAAGGGTGTGACGTCAGTTGTGCATGCGTAAGAGATGTCAATGTCGATCGAAAGGACATTTTGTAAACCCGATATTTTTGATCGTAGATTAGTTCTTTAACGTGAAATAAAATTTCACAGTCACATCTGGCCGCCAGTTGTTGAAGACGGTCTTTTCTACAACGTTTTACTGTGGGTCAATGATCAGGTTGTCTGAACTCGGTTAGCGTAAATGGTTGACAACCGTTCAAGTTCCTTATGAACTTCCATTACTGAATGTGTGTAATATTATCTCTTACCACAAAGAGTGCATCGTGCATAAATTAACAAATCATATGTGGCAACAAGCCAAGTTCAACTTGATTGATTTCTGGTAAGTCCTCGGGTTTTGAGTCCAAACATGGATACATATTTTATTGACGAAAATATACGAAGACATCATAAGGAATTAGTTCATGAATAGTACAGTGCATTTTGCATGTTTAATTAAAACATTTTACCTTCCGTCTTCCAGTTACTTAAGTGTCGTCAGAACATCCTGGGCTATATACTCGCGTTGCCGCAGCGCAGTCAACCGGTAGTGAGACCCAATTAGTTGCGAACACAGATCATACATGATCAATAAATCCTTCTGTCCATGGTTATCCAACAACCATGTAACATTCCATAAAATTCATTATAATAGTAAGGACTGACCCTCTGTCCTCATTTTAAAATATAGAATTCGGCATAATATGAAGCCTAACACTGGAAGGAATAATACACGTCTTCATGGCTTGACGGTCAGAATAAAAAGGGTCAAGTACATTAGTCACCAAGTGTGACCATATCAACGCTACCGCGTCACAATCGAACCATGCGATTTGCGTTCACCAAAGACCATGAAGTATGTCGTGTGAAATTCTAATCCACATATATAAATTAAAACGTAAATGTAAAGCCTAACAAATAAATTTAATAAAAGGAAAGAAGAATGGTAAAGAATAGTGCTGTCACAATGACTGTACTCGAAATCCCCCTTGTTTTCTCCTTCGTCTGCAAATTGTAACGTTTCACGTTGATAGTAAAAGCCTACTGCTTCAATACCCGCTTTCTACGATAAAACGTGTACTGCCTTTCTGAGAAAAACCTTGAGATACGCAAGCTGACCTATATTTAATATTCCATTCATGTCATTTTATACACTAAGTTACCATAAACGAAAGACAGATGGACTAAGGATAGAAAGAAAGGGAGGGGCTGAAAGTCGGAACGCAGGCAATACTACCACAGTCTCGCGATACACAATTACTACCATCACGCGTGTAAGGCCACAAGCACTAGCTTTTTTTCAAATCGACAGTGATAAAAAACACTACCCATACGAGTTAGGTTTTAAAAACCTGAAAAACGCTTATTAGGGAACATGACATTATACTGGTTTACGTTTGAAAACATTACAGTACCCAGACACCACATCGTATTCGAAGTGAACAGGAGGTAGAAGAAAATGCATATTTTGAACGCAGCCCCTTAGCCCCATTAAATTTATATATTTGGGTTTTTAGGACTTGCTGACAAAGAATATGTTAAACGTTACGCAAATAGTCTAGGAATTAACAAATTATAGCCAAAAGAAATAGTGAGGGATGTCAGACAACACCAAAATCAGAATCGCTCAGTGGCAGATTTTCACACCACCATTGTACGGGAAATAGGCTGACATGTTACCTCCTATTTGATTGGCGGAAAGTAAATGTAAGGCTAAACACGATTAGTCGGGCTATAAATACTACTTCTTTGTTGCTAGGGGAAACAGTAGTAGGGTACTTTTTTTCAAACGCTTGTGTAAACATGGCTCGATTGGTTAGACCCGCCAATATAGTCAATCAGAGGCGTCAGATCAGCACCACATTTTCAAATAAACTTACTAAAGAACCAGTGCGTTGAGCGCCAGTGCATATTTTTCTAAATAAAAGCCTGGGACATCGGCAGATCGAAATTGTGCTATATTCATTGCCAGTCAACGTAACTGTGTATTATTTCATGAATTGTGGTAAGCTTGAAATATTTGATATCTTTTTAATGAAAATTGAATGTAAATTGATAATTTATGTCTGTATATATGTGTGGTTCAGTAGCGAACATGAGGTAAAGCCTATATAGTGCTCCAACCTGAACAGAAGGTGTCGGAGGAAAGTAAAACTACATGGAATTGCCAAACAGTACACTGACACCTATCTTATTGACTAGAAAGAAATAATGCTGGAACTGCAGAGGCGTAGTAACCATTAGGGAGGAGTATACTGGTGAAAATTGTTTCAGATGAAGATAGCAGTTGGCCTACCGCTCTGAACTCAGTGTTTGTTATGTATTGTGTTCAGTCTGGAATTTTATTATAAATTAGTTCTGAAATAGGAGGTACAACCTTCTTGTTTCAGGGACCGTGGTCCTAAAGTTATTGAGCAGCACCTGGTCTGAGCTTTGCTGAATCTAGAGGCTGACAGCATACTCCTGGGTCCAGACAGTGACCAGTGAGGTGTCTCCAGAACACAGGGAGGCTATCGAGCAGAGGAGTCTTTCCTGCCGCCATCACGAAAGATAAGCGTCTGTGGCCAGAGGAGCTCAACATTATGCCCCCCCCTCAAAATCTGACTTTATAATAAAACAGAGGGAAAATACAGTGTTTAAATTGATAGGAACTGTGAACTTTTCCCCATACTATTTCCAAGATAAACAAACACTTGAAGTCATGATGACAAATAACAACATAGCTTGAAAAAAACAAAACCAGTATTACCTCATATTACTACTACACAACTGACATACATAGGATAATATTAATAAAATATGTCACTACCAGGTTCATATTGATAAATTCTGTACATATAAATTGTAATTACAATTGATTGTGATTCCTGGTTCACTTTGTATTTGAATCAGGACACATATATTAGTAAAAGTAATTAATACATATATATTTGAAAATTTACCAGTGACTCATTTAAGATAGTCTTATAGAGTGTTAAATGTGTGTGAGTGTCACAGTGTTGTACAGTGTTGTGGAATAAATTAAATTGTTTATCTGTCTGTTGTTGTTGTGACTTACACTTCATCATTTACATAACCCTAGACATTTAACGTAGTCATCACAATATTCCAGAATAATTCTGACTGAGGTATAATGTGGTAGCAAGTAAGGTTATCTGTAAAACACTACACCTATTAGATACAGATACCTTCACAGCTGATCTCAGCTATAAATATTTATAACATCCCACTTTACCACATATATTGTGGTCTCGCTCCAGGGATATTGAACTTTCTCCTGTTATAGATATTGGGAATAATAAGAATTAAAAGGTATCCTTGGGTGGAAATAAATAAGGTTGAGCTCTCAGTGCCTGTAGTGTCCTTAGATAATTATTGAAAGATTGAATTGTTTACAATTGCATGTTAGACAATGGCCGACTTGGCAAAATTTCGATCTGCTGCTGTACAGACTGCGAAAGAGTTAGGAATGGACGGGCAAATTATGATTGCGTATGTCACTGCTGAATGTGACAAATATATTGAACGGGAAGAAAGAAGATTAGAAAAAGAGGCCGAAAGAAAGTTAGAGGCTGAGGCTAAGAGGTTGCAGATTGAGGCTGACAAAGAGGCTAAAGCATTGGAAGCCGAGGAAAGAAGACAGGCTGCAGAAAGAGAAGAGAAGAAATTAGCTGCAGAAAGGGAAGACAAGAGATTAGCTACAGAGAGGGAAGCAGAAAAGGAGGAGAAGAGATTACAAAGGGAACATGAGTTACGACTAAGGGAGTTTGAGTTTCAGGGCCATGCTCCTGAAAATGGTGCCAGTCCCTTTGCCTCTGATGCCACTGCTAACCAGGGAGCCTCAACCTCAGCTATGAATTTTCATTTAGATCATTTCGTTGAGAAAGACGATGATATTGAGAGCTATCTAAATAGATATGAACTATTAGCTACCACATATGGGTTAGAGAGAGAAAGGTGGAGCTTAAAGTTTTTTCAAGGTCTTCGTGGGGCAGCTTATGAAGTTTTTGCCAAAATGAGCAGAGGTGATCAGGAAAATTATGACATGCTAAAGCAGGCTCTTTTGTTAAGATATGAAAAGAACGCAGAATTTTATAGGAAAAAATTTAGGAATGCTAAACTACTGTCAGGTGAAACCTATCACCAGTTCTCTGCACGGTTAGAGACATACTTAGAGAAATGGACTTCTCTGGGGAAAACCCAAGATCTTAAGGAAATGGTCCTTATAGAACAACTAAGAGAGTCCATGGCTCCAGACCTGAGAAAGTTCCTCATGGAACAAGGTGCAGAGAGGCTGGGTGAGTTGTTAAATGTTGCTGAAAGGTATCAAGCGGCTCAGGCAGAGGTATCAGGTAATAAAAAGAAACAGGTAGAAAATTTTAGGGCACCACAGAACTTTAATAAATTTGATCCTAGAGATCAAAACAAAGGTAAGCACCAATTTGATAGGCCACGGTATGACAATAAAAATAAAACCCCACAATTCGATGAAAGGAAATATGATGAAAGAAAATCTTTCAACCAAGGGAAAAGGTGGTGTAAAAATTGTAAGATGAACAATCATGACACTGACCGTTGCAGAAGGAACCCTATTGTAATGGCCACCCTTCAGGTCAGGTCGACCTCAAGAAAGGAGGAGGATATTATGTTAGATACCACTCCAGAAGAGATGAGGAAGGCACAGGCTGGGGATAAGACCCTCAAGCCTTGTTTCAGGAAATTGTCAACTTGTCATACAACTCCAGGCAAGGGAGATTTTTACATGAAAAACAAGTTGATGTATAGGAAGACTGGAGCTAGATCCAAAGGTCAGGGACAGCTGGTACTTCCTAAAAGATATAGGGCAGAATTAATAAGGAGCCTACATGTGAAACCAGATGGGGACCATGAAAAAATAGGTACCATCATCCAAAAGGTGGCTCACAATTATTATTGGCCCAAGGCAAGGTGGGACATTGAGAATTTTGTAGAAAGGTGTAGCATAGCACATGAGGGAACACCCACAAGTGGGAACATTGATCAGGACCTGAACACGCCACGGGGCAAAAGTAGGCCTGAAAATAAGAAGAGAAATAAATTTGATAAAGTGGACCAAAGGAAATGGGAAGCCCCTTTTCACGGACAAGCTTCACTTAACTGTTTTACAATGGCCACTATGCGGAGAGTGCAAAAAGATATCTTACCCCAGGATAAGCCGAAAATCCCTCAATCGGACTTAAACAAACTGGAGGAAGAGGATGTAGAGAGGAAATCTCTCATCAAGAATTCTAAGTGGGGAGACAGCCCCAAGAGGAGAATTGGTAGCGGTCGTTTTGTGACTGATAATTCTGGGAAGAAAAATCATCACTATAGCGCTTCGAGTGGAAGAGACCATACCGGTGCATGGACAAATAGGTCCACAAAATTAAAGGTCCATATGTAACGCTGTTAAGAACGTGGACTGATGAAAAGGCAGAGGAAAATATTACATCCTCATACCAATATGTGAATGAGCTGACCACTCGTTTAAAAACTGGCTGGAAACTTGCCAATGAAAATTTGAAACAAGCCAGGAAGAAACATGCTGCCTATTATAACAGGAAAGCTAAAGACAGAGATTTGGCTGTGGGAGAGAAGGTACTGCTTCTTCTACCCGGTAGTCAGAATAAGTTACAAATTGGATGGCAAGGTCCATATACAGTTCTAGAGAAGGTGTCTAGAACCAATTATAAGATAGATAAGAAGGGGAAAGAAAAAATCTATCATGTGAATCTCCTGAAGAAATATTTGGAAAGAGAGCATCAGGAAGAGACACACTTGTTGACCTTGTCCATTGCCATGGAGATGAAAAAGGAACCACTTTCATCATTTGAATATCCATTACACCCCTGTGAGACAGCGGCACAGGTGAAAATCAGTATACATTTAACGAAAACTCAGAAAGAGAGAGTACAACAGGTTCTAGATAATCATGCAGAGGTGTTAACAGACCGACCAGGGCATACAAACTTATTGGAATATGATATGAAGCTGATAGACCCCACACCTGTCTGTATGAAACCCTATTCGATTCCTTTTGCTAAGGAGAAAGCTTTGAAGGAAGAGATAGACTATTTGTTGAAGGAAGGAATTATTTCACACAGTGAATCTTCGTATAGTTCCGGTGTTGTACTCTTAAGGAAGCCCTCTGGAGAACATAGACTCTGTATAGATTACAGGAGACTGAATGCTATTATAGAAGGACAGGTGGATCCATTGCCGGATACAAATCAGTTGTTTGCCAGACTAAATAAAGCTAAATATTTCTCAAAAGTGGATCTGAGTAAAGGATACTATCAGATTCCAGTAAAGCCTGAGGTTAGACCATACCTAGCTTTTAGTACCTCAGAAGGACACTATGAGTTTAATAGATTGCCATTTGGATTGAAGAATGCGCCTAGTGTCTTCTCTAGAATGATGAGAAAATTATTGGACCCTCTGAATAATCCATGTATCACAAATTTCATGGATGATATCCTTATAGCAACAGAAACATTTGAGGAACACATTGACTCTCTGAACATGCTGTTTAATCGACTTAGGGAAGCGAATTTAACAGCCCGACCAACCAAATGTTGCGTTGGATGTAAAGAATTGGAATTCTTGGGACACACAGTTTATCAGGGAAACATGACCCCTGACCCCAAGAATTTAGAGAAACTAAAGAAAGCCCCGAGACCACAAACCAAGAAAGACGTGAGATCCTTTGTCTCATTATGTGGTTTCTACCAAAAGTATATCAAAAACTTTAATTCCATATGTGCACCGTTAACTGAATTGACACGTAAGGGAAATCCAGATCGAATTACATGGACACCACAATGTGAAATGACTTACCAGGAATTAAAGGAAAAGCGCACAAGCAAACCTATTTTGAAATTACCTGACTTAAGTCAAGAATTCATTGTAAGGACTGATGCCAGTAATATTGGGTTAGGTGCAACTCTGCTACAGAGATCAGATGCATTGGATGGGGAATTAAGCCCAGTGGCATATGCTAGCAGAAAGTTGAATAAAGCTGAAACCAATTACTCAACTAGCGAAAAGGAATGTCTTGCAGTAATATGGGCGATAAAGAAATTCAATATTTATCTGTATGGGAAGGCATTTAAGTTGCAAACGGATCACAAACCTTTGTCGTTTCTAGCACAGGCTAGACATGAGAATTCTAGATTACTCCGTTGGTCATTATTGATGCAGCCATTTGAGTTTAGCATAGAGTATATAAGTGGAAAAACAAATCTGGGAGCGGATTTTTTAAGCCGCCATCCGTGTGATGAGAATCACCCTAAATCCCAGGAAAAATACTAAATTTCTCTATGTGTATATAGAATTATAGACTGACATATAACGTCTGTTTTAAGTGGGAAGAATTTGTCGTGTGAAATTCTAATCCACATATATAAATTAAAACGTAAATGTAAAGCCTAACAAATAAATTTAATAAAAGGAAAGAAGAATGGTAAAGAACAGTGCTGTCACAATGACTGTACTCGAAATCCCCTTGTTTTCTCCTTCGTCTGCAAATTGTAACGTTTCACGTTGATAGTAAAAGCCTACTGCTTCAATACCCGCTTTCTACGATAAAACGTGTACTGCCTTTCTAAGAAAAACCTTGAGATACGCAAGCTGACCTATATTTAATATTCCATTCATGTCATTTTATACACTAAGTTACCATAAACGAAAGACAGATGGACTAAGGATAGAAAGAAAGGGAGGGGCTGAAAGTCGGAACGCAGGCAATACTACCACAGTCTCGCGATACACAATTACTACCATCACGCGTGTAAAGCCACAAGCACTAGCTTTTTTTCAAATCGACAGTGATAAAAAACACTACCCATACGAGTTAGGTTTTAAAAACCTGAAAAACGCTTATTAGGGAACATGACATTATACTGGTTTACGTTTGAAAACATTACAGTACCCAGACACCACATCGTATTCGAAGTGAACAGGAGGTAGAAGAAAATGCATATTTTGAACGCAGCCCCTTAGCCCATTAAATTTATATATTTGGGTTCCTTAGGACTTGCTGACAAAGAATATGTTAAACGTTACGCAAATAGTCTAGGAATTAACAAATTATAGCCAAAAGAAATAGTGAGGGATGTCAGACAACACCAAAATCAGAATCGCTCAGTGGCAGATTTTCACACCACCATTGTACGGGAAATAGGCTGACATGTTACCTCCTATTTGATTGGCGGAAAGTAAATGTAAGGCTAAACACGATTAGTCGGACTATAAATACTACTTCTTTGTTGCTAGGGGAAACAGTAGTAGGGTACTTTTTTTCAAACGCTTGTGTAAACATGGCTCGATTGGTTAGACCCGCCAATATAGTCAATCAGAGGCGTCAGATCAGCACCACATTTTCAAATAAACTTACTAAAGAACCAGTGCGTTGAGCGCCAGTGCATATTTTTCTAAATAAAAGCCTGGGACATCGGCAGATCGAAATTGTGCTATATTCATTGCCAGTCAACGTAACTGTGTATTATTCCATGAATTGTGGTAAGCTTGAAATATTTTTAATGAAAATTGAATGTAAATTGATAATTTATGTCTGTATATATGTGTGGTTCAGTAGCGAACATGAGGTAAAGCCTATATAGTGCTCCAACCTGAACAGAAGGTGTCGGAGGAAAGTAAAACTACATGGAATTGCCAAACAGTACACTGACACCTATCTTACTGACTAGAAAGAAATAATGCTGGAATTGCAGAGGCGTAGTAACCATTAGGGAGGAGTATACTGGTGAAAATTGTTTCAGATGAAGATAGCAGTTGGCCTACCGCTCTGAACTCAGTGTTTGTTATGTATTGTGTTCAGTCTGGAAATTTATTATAAATTAGTTCTGAAATAGGAGGTACAACCTTCTTGTTTCAGGGACCGTGGTCCTAAAGTTATTGAGCAGCACCTGGTCTGAGCTTTGCTGAATCTAGAGGCTGACAGCATACTCCTGGGTCCAGACAGTGACCAGTGAGGTGTCTCCAGAACACAGGGAGGCTATCGAGCAGAGGAGTCTTTCCTGCCGCCATCACGAAAGATAAGCGTCTGTGGCCAGAGGAGCTCAACATTATGCCCCCCCCACCCCCCCCCCCCCCCCCCCTCAAAATCTGACTTTATAATAAAACAGAGGGAAAATACAGTGTTTAAATTGATAGGAACTGTGAACTTTTCCCCATACTATTTCCAAGATAAACAAACACTTGAAGTCATGATGACAAATAACAACATAGCTTGAAAAAAACAAAACCAGTATTACCTCATATTACTACTACACAACTGACACACATAGGATAATATTAATAAAATATGTCACTACCAGGTTCATATTGATAAATTCTGTACATATAAATTGTAATTACAATTGATTGTGATTCCTGGTTCACTTTGTATTTGAATCAGGACACATATATTAGTAAAAGTAATTAATACATATATATTTGAAAATTTACCAGTGACTCATTTAAGATAGTCTTATAGAGTGTTAAATGTGTGTGAGTGTCACAGTGTTGTACAGTGTTGTGGAATAAATTAAATTGTTTATCTGTCTGTTGTTGTTGTGACTTACACTTCATCATTTACATAACCCTAGACATTTAACGTAGTCATCACAATATTCCAGAATAATTCTGACTGAGGTATAATGTGGTAGCAAGTAAGGTTATCTGTAAAACACTACACCTATTAGATACAGATACCTTTACAGCTGATCTCAGTCAGTACACTAAGTCCCCTATAAATATTTATAACATCCCACTTTACCACAAAGTATAAAAAACATTCTACATAAAAAAAACCTTAACCTCTGATGCGTACTCCATACGCGCTAATACTCCTAGCAGACGACATCTTTAAAATATGTCGTAACAAAGTTATACACAGATTTATTTCACAAATTATACGAATGACTTACTTTTGGATTCATATGGCGATAGCTTCCACACGGAAGGGCATGTAACAAGGAATCCATAGTAGTTGACTCAAAGAAAAGGGTTACAATCACAAATTAATCTCTCAAAGAATCCTAGCCTTCCTCTTGCTTCGAGGTTCATACGTCATCCTCTTGTTTTGCAACAAGGCGCAAACCAATACCACGCACCAAATATGTGCGCTTTAGTGCGCGATGAATTTAACTACTATTATCTTCTTAATCCCAACGGGCTGATCACCCGTTTGCCAGTCACTTTGATTACGGAAACAACAGCAAACGGATTGATTTGTCGTTGCCCTAAAGACGCCATTAGGTGTGATGGGAACAACGGCAAAGAAAATCTATTCGCTGTTGCCCTTAAGACGCCACTAGGCGTAATGGCCACTGACTGCTTTGCCGGTCGTTGGCTAAGGACGGAAGAAGAAGAAGAAGAATCTTCTTAATATCTTGGTTGATGCGTACTCTTTTAACAGCAGCCAGACATATGTCCACTTTGCTACTGTTAAGGCATCCAAAAAGGACGCAACAATGTGTTTTTTTTTTCTTCTTGGTAAGGCTTCAGTATGACGGACACCAGTAAGTATACGGCAGAAGAAAGACAGATTGCTATTGTTAGCGTTGTTCGTAAGTGACATCACTGCACTCCGAGCAAACCCATAATGTGATCAGTCTACCTCACCAACTGTCGAGGGTTTGAATGCTGATTGTTCCTGAAGTGCGTTGGTTGTAGACACACTTGTCTAATTCTCTCATGCATCCATCTCTGCTAGTTTTACATTTGATGCTGAGTTCCAGCAGTCTGGATCATGTTGATTCATCGATTCCAATGTCGGTCTCTAACAGGCAATCATTAGCTATGCTTATTATCTTTCCTTTATCCAGATCCTATTTCCAACTATGGCGAAGCCTGAACTAAATTGGCAGAGGATCTCAGAGCAAGTCGGGCCCCAGAAATGCGCTGTGCAATGCCCGCGGGTGATTGATGTATGCTTTGGCACCCATCAGTCCACTCCAATATTATGGGTTAAATGATTTCTTAGTCATTAGGCAACGACCCCTGGACTAAGTTTGACCAATGTGCCGATAGACTAGATGGCTGCTGGGTAAGTAGTAGTGCACTTTGGCTTTCTGGAGGGGTGAGCGGGGCGGCATCAGGCAGAAGGACTCCCTAAGGGGTATCCCTTGCCTCTTTTCTGGTATTGTGGCTCTACCAGGGTGATCTGATATTTCCACCATCTATTTCAAGTACACCAATGAATGATCTATCAAAACAAAATCATAGCGGGGAGCTACGGAGATCGTGCTCTTTGGTCGATACCTTCGACAGAAGAAAAGAGATAGATTACTTGTACCTGTGTTCACGACCGAGCGCGAGAAACAACAAGTTTTTAAGACATAAGTACAAGACTTTTCGCACAAATTCGGTAAACCTGGGGATGGAGTTGTGCGCGCATCGGAGAGAAAGGATTTTTAACAGCAAGTGTCCTTAATTTCTTCTACATCTTCTGCGTTCGTCCTAAAAAGGAAGTTTGTTACGTTGTGTCGGCGTTTACAGCATAGCTGCGATATCTGCGCTTTTCGGCCCGACACATCCGTTTTCGGCATGGCATTTTTGGGACCGGGTTAACCTTCCCTCTTCGATCTCTACTCTCTCAGCCAGACTGCAGTGCTGCAGCCTGTTTCCATGACCACCTCTTGGAGGTGGAGAAGGGTCTTGGTCAGCTCTGGTTCGCTGACCCTGACGCAAGTAGTCAAGCTATGGGTCGCTTACTGCAATCCTCACATTTGATGCGTCTTCGGTCCCGTGTCCTTGATTTAAAACAGCAGTAGTCAACCCAGGAACTGAGGAGATCTGCTTTAGAAATCATGATATTTCTCTCAGAAGATCTACCCTGATAAAATTATATCTGCTTTCATGTTTCAGAGTATTGTGAATAATTGCAGCCTATAAGTAACTTTTATCTCCGCTGCTGGATCTGCTTCCTGCAATCCCATCTACAGAAAAGTGGAAAATTAAAATTACAGCTGTGGCACTGATATAATGACTGCTGAGCTTCTACGGTACTTCAAAGGTGCCCAGCATATGAGAAACAGAGAAAGTACATATGGCCATCACCAGTACCATTCATAGAAAAGCTCTACGGAGATGTCATTAGCCTCAGACTGGCCACTGCTTTCTTTGAACATATTCAAGCTGGCGTCTGATGGTGAACGACGAAGAAATTAAACTATACATGTTACATAATTTTAACTTCACTTCAAAGAAAAGATAGCTTTCTATTTTATTCAATTCGTGAATAGAGTGAAATTTAATAAGCTAAATTGCGGGTTTTCAATGGGAATGCGATGAAAGTAGCTCTAAACCTTGGGACAGAGCACTTTTAAATGCTGGTGGTAGAGAGCTAGTCCCAACTTTATCTGGGTTAAAAATTTCTGTCTCCCTCATCCTGCACCTAGAGATCTACCAAACGATCCCATGGCATCTAGCTGCAGATCAACACCGACCCCTTATTTAAAGCATTCTGCTGGTCAAGTTTACGTCAACTCCATGTGGACATTTTTGTGTCCTGCAGAAGATCGGAGCCGCGGTAGCTCAGTGGTTAGTGCACTGGCTTCCTAGCTCGGTGGTCCATGGTTCGATCCCCAGTTGAGGTGGGATTTTTTAGACCTCAAACGGCTCCGAGATCAACCCAACCTCATGAATTGGATACCATAGCAACTCTGAGAAGGTTAAGGCGGCCGGCGTGATGTTGACCACATCACCCCTAGTGCGTCGATGGTCAAGAAAATATGGGCCTAACACCATATTCCCAATATGCCTCAATGGGCGTGTAACGAGATCATGTAACTTCTTTATTTCCTGCTGAAGATCACCACTGGAATCATCTCCAGGCAGATCCGAGTAAGGTATTTAACGTTCCACTTTCCAAACGATGATTGAATGACAGTTTACTGTGCGGTCGGTTTTCTTGTCGAAAACAGGGTTACGGTTAAAGTGAGCGATAGTGGCTTAGTTTCTATCTAACCGTAACCCTAAAACTTAACGCTAAACCCCTAACCCTACTCTATTTAAATAACACGCAAAAGCAGATCTTGATTAACTTCCCAGCCACTAACTTTAACCCTATCCCTATTTGCGAACAAAATGACCTACCGCTAAACCCCAAGAAAATAATGAAAACGAACATCTGATTTGAGTCGGTTAGACCTAGATATGGTCACGAGCTTTCCAATAGACACTCGGTCACTCGTGGAGCTTGCAAGGCTATGTCTGTCTCCAGTTCTTGCCTTTATGCGTTTTTATTTGTTTCTTCTATTTCTCCTACCCTGGGGATTCCAGAACGAGGCTACCTTGTATCATCCAATACCATAATTCCCGCCGTAAGTACGTCGGTCGGTCGGTCGGTCACATCATACACACCGTCATTTGCGCACTTTTCTATTTTCGAGAGAGTACATTAACTTTCAACCACAGCTAATGGGGTGCAACTGTGGTTGAAAGTTAGACAATAATTGTATTGCTTCTCTTATATGTACTCTCCCGAAAATAGGAAAGTGCGCAAATGACGGTGTGCGTGAATAGTTTGATTATGGAAAGTCAAGATTTTAAAAGATGGACGAGCAATTACGAGACATGTTGTCATAATAGAAATGTTACTTATTTAGTCAATTTCCGATCCATTAGATCATTGTCACTGCTCCACATGTCATTTAGGAAGGTTACTCCAAGTCTTCATATTTAATACATCCATATAATTTTCACTACAAATATCTAATGACGGTCGCCTGCAATGAAATGACCACGGTAGTAATAGTACCGTCTGTAATACAGGTAACAGAAACAACACACTATAATTAAAAACCTGTCAATTTTGACGGGTTAATGCTAGTTGCTATCATATTTCTCAATCCAACACCATTGTCATCTGCACACTCTTGTTCCACTGGTACAATGCTTGATTTATTGAACCACCATTAAAAAACCATTATAAATATATATATACTGAATTACATTTTTATAAGATCCCCGTTTAGTGTACCAAAAGGTGTTTAGCACGATTTAGCAGACGGCAATTTCAATCAATAAATCAATCCGTCATTCAATCAATCAATATCAAATTGCTTCCCAAGGCCTTCAACAAACAAATGCCAAGTCCTCCAGTCACGTGCCATCAGCTCAAGTTCCTTCCACGTTTTACACACCATTTTCACTTCTGTCTCCAGCTCTCGTCTCCATGTGTTTCAACCATAAACAAAATCCGTGATTCTACGAAAGAGCAGACATCTACGCACACATTCAGACATTGTCTATTCTAGGTGTACTCATCTTCATCATCATTAACGTCATTTTCTTTTGCGCTCCTTACAGGGCATAGTCACCACTACTGCCTGTGCCCTTACAGAAAGCCAGCACCAAACATTCAAATGCGGTTGTAGCAGGGGTTTCTGTGTCAACTTGTTTTACATTATGAGGTTGCCAGACCCGGATACAACCTCATATTAGTCACCTTGTACGAGTGTCCTGAGGGTGCAGTCAGTGGCGTCACTAGGGGGGTACGGACCGCACCGGGTGACACCATCAGAGGGGGTGACACCAAAATGACTGTCTATACAATTTGTGTGCAGTGTTTCAGCAGAAATTTATAATTTTTTATAAAAATATCCTTGTACTTAGTTATAACCACAAAAACATTTTTCGTTAAAATGAACATAATTTTGATGTAGATCTTAAACGTTTTTACTTCGAATTCTATTGTTTTCTTACCAAATTTTCACTTTAACTACATGAAAATATGTAAATGTAAATATATTTAGGCTGTTCGTATGATATTGTAATTTAAAGGTGTAATTTTAATTTTGCTAGTTGTTTATGTCACTACTATTGCCATTGCATTTAGTGATATACGGGAATTACGTTTTACGAGTAACATTAGTACAAAAAAACATTACTAAGGATTCTGTATGGTCTGGTACGGGAGGAGGTCCATGGGGGTGACATCGTGAGTTACCGCACTGGGTGACATCAACCCTAGTGACGCCACTGGGTGACACCAACCCTAGTGACGCCACTGGGTGACACCAACCCTAGTGAAACCATTAGACCTATTCTTTGTCTCTTCAAAAACCCCAGGGGACAACAAGGGGGTATTCTGTCTGTAGTCAATACACGAAATGTCAACAAACTTACCGTCCTTCGAGCGACCTAGACACGCCTGCCAGCTACAAATAGATTTACAATAATATAAATTACTATCTAAACAATTGAGTAATTTAAAACATAAATTCACATAACAGGTACTTACGGCACAGATCGTCACGCGAAAACAAAACACAGCCTCAAATTGTTTATTTGTACTCAGACCAATAATTTTTACCTGGCTGTTCAACCGGTACACGACTGTGCTGTGACCTCATTACGACCACGCATGAATTAATGCAGCACAATGTAACAGCGACCGGTTGAAAAGGAGATTGTAACGAACTCACTGACAACTGGAGAGTTACTAGTGGTGCGATTGGCGGGTGTGGTAGATGACTGTGGTTCTACTAACAGAACCAGTTTAATACCATAACCGTTTGTATGAGAAAATGTTAATATGGGTGACTTCCAAGAATTCGATTATCATTGTGTAGTGCATTAGAAAATAAAAAGCTCAACATAAGTAATAAAATTAAATTGGACCGTGTACACAATATCTAGTGTCAGTGTGAAGACGTAAACGAAAATAAGGTGCAGCATCATCATCGTCCACCATGACGTACTGCCCCGCCAGGTGTTAGCGATCACGACTGTCAAGTTATGTGGTCTCTTATGCTTTGAATTAGCCTCTTCCCACGAATTGTGAGTAAATAAATAGATATTGGTAATTAACAGGCACTCGTTGGACAGATAGGAGGACATCAGACAACAGAAAAGAAATATAAGTAATAAAGGGTGTGGTTGTTTTTGATGTTATGCAATGTTGTTGTTCTTTATTACTATTGTACTGAATGAGGTCAGCTGGAAGGTCCCTGATTATAACAAATTTTGGGTTGAGTTATCAGGGCACCTTTCTGCTACCACCTTATGACCTCAATCAGACCTATTCATGACTAGAATGTATGATAGCTACGTCTAATGTCTAGGGTTATGCCAGTGTGGTGTGATGGTAATCTAACACTAACACACACACATAAACAAATATTAAAGACTATGATCAAATGAACTAACACCTGGGTTAAATTTTTATATGTAAATATTTTCTATACAATTTTATTGGTCCTGAACCTAGTATTCTTCTGGTCAGGACTTTCAAAATTAAAAGAACTCAAGGTATATACATAAAATGCAAATTTTTAACCCAAAGGGACGATTGTCCAAACATATACTGTTAAAATATACTAATAGTGTTACTAAATTTGTAATATTACTGGTTTCTAACACTGGATGGCTGTTTGGGATTCGTTAATCATCCCCAGTTCTTTAATACACCTTTCAATGTTTAATTCTTTGGGGAATATTTTTATTATGTTATACAAAGGTGCACTAGTCTTTGATGCTGATGAAAAGTCGGGTGCCAGATATTTTACTTATCTGGCACAACTTGAACTGTCCGTATTCTTGCTGTAAAACGATCACTTTGATACTGGCCCAAAAGTAACAGGGTGGACTCTGTAGACCCCTGTCACTACTGGAAATGAAAAGACTTCTCAACTGCTTTTCACAGACATCTGGCTGTGGTGAAGTGGGATGTTATAAATATTTATAGGGGACTTAGTGTACTGACTGAGATCAGCTGTGAAGGTATATATATCTAATAAGAGTAGTGTATTATATATAACCTTACTTGCTACCACATATCTATATATCTCAGTCAGAATTATTCTGGAATAGAGTGATGACTACGTTATGTGTCTAGGGTATGTGTATGATGAAGTGTAAGTCACAACAACAGACAGATAAACAATTTAATTTAATCCACTACTCTTAACAACACTGTGACACTCACATACATATAACACTCTATGAGAATATCTTAAAGAAGTCACTCGTAACTTTTCAAATAACAATATGTATTCATTACTGGCATGAATGAATATATGTCCTGATTCAACTACAAGGGAACCAGGAATCACAATCAATTTAAATTACAAGTTATGTACAGAATGTATTTAATATGAATATTGTAGTGACATATATTATTACAAATATTCTATGTGTGTCAGTTGTGAAGTAGTAAAATGAGGTAATACTGGTTTTGTTTTGTTCAAGCTCTGTTGGTATTTGTCATCATGACTTCAATAGTTTGTCTTTTGGGACTAGTATTGGAGATGTTCTCAGTTCCTGATATTACGACAATTAAATTCCCCTCTAAATGTTATTTTTATAAAGTCATTTCAAGATGAGGGGACATAATGTTGAGCTCAGCTGGCCAAGTTAGCTTATCTGGCGTGATGGCGGCAGGAAAGGACTCCTCTGCTCGAATTCTCCTCTGGGCTCTGGAGACACCTCACTGATAGCTAAAAGGACCAAGGAGTATGCTGTCCGACACTGGATTCAGCAAAGCTCTGACCAGGTGCTGCTCAGTACCATCAAGACCACTGTCCCTGAAATCAAGAAGGATGTACCTTCTACTTCATAACTAACTTATACTCTCTTTTACACTGATCACAATACAGCACAAACATTGAGTTCAGAGCGTTAGGCCAACTGTCAGCTTCATTCTGAAGTACTTTATACCAGCATTAACCTCCTTAATGGTTACTACGCCTCTGCAATTCCAGCATTATTTCTTTCTAGTCAATCATCTAGGTGTCAGTGTACTGTTTGGCCATTCCATGCCGTTTTACTTTCCTTCGACACCCTCTGTTCAGGCTGGAGCATTATAGGCTTTACCTCACGTTTGCCACTGAACTACACATATATATACAGGCATAAATCAACAATACACATTCAATTTTCATTAATAGATACTGAATGGTTCAAGCTTACCACAATTTCATGGAAATAAACACAGATACGTTGATTAGCAATGAATTCTGGCACAATTACTGGCACAAATTTCCATCTGCTTATGTTCCAGGCTTTTATTTTAGCAAAATTGTGAGCTGGCTTCAACGCACTGATGCTTTATCAAGCTTATTTAAACAAGTGGTTTCGAACTAACGCTCCCAAGTGTGTATATCAGTGAGACTGGCCAATGAGCCACGTTTCGACAAGTGTTTGAAAAAATGTTACCTTTCCCCGTTTCCCCTAACAACGAAAGATAGTATTTATAGTCCGACCAATCGTGGTTAGGCTTTCATTTGTTGCGCTCCAATCAATTAGGAGTTTACATGGTAGGCTATTTATGTAACGTAAGGTTTTTTCAAACACGTTATAAAAAAAATTTTATGAGCAGAAATGATTCCATGCTGTCAGGCATCCTCACTATTTTATTTTGGGTATAATTTATTAATTCCTGGACTATTTGCGTAACGTTTTACATATTATTTGTCAGCAAGCCCTAAGGAACCCAAATATACCAATTTGAAAGAGCTACGTGGCTGCGTTCAAAATATGTATTTTCTACCTCCTGTTTCGAAGATGTGATGTCTGGGTACTGTTATGTTTTCAACCGTAAACCCATCTATTGTTATCTTTCCTAATAAGCGTTTTTTATGATTTATAAACCTAACTCTGGGAAAGGGTAGTGTATTGTATCACTGTCCGTCTGAAAAAAAATTAGTGCATGTAGACTTACACGCGTGATGGCAGCATTTGTGTATCGCGCGACGCGTGTTGCATGCGTTCCTGATTTTCAGCCCTCCCCTCTCTCTTTATCCTTTTGTCCATCTGTTCGTTCGTTTTGGTAACGCAGTGTAGAAAAAGACATGAATGGAATTTAAAATTTAGGTCAACTTGCATATTTCAAGGTTTTTTCTTAGAAATACAGCACACGTTTCATTGAAGAAAGCGGGTATAATACAGTAAGCTTTTACTATCAACGTGAAAGCGTTACAATTTGCAGACGAAGCAGAAAACAAGGGGGATTTCGAGTACAGTCATTGTGACAGCACTGTTCTTTACCATTCTTCTTCCTTTATTTATTATATGTATTTATTAGGCTTTATATTTACTTGATAATTTATATATGTGGATTAGAATATTCCACGACACTGGCACCGGGCTAGTGCCAGATAAAAACCCTGTAACAATGAAATAATGACTCCTTGTTGATATCATACTTAAGGGGAGGAGCTACCCTGAAATGCTATTTTCGTTATTAATTGCTGGATTTCAATGAAAATGCACAGACTTAACCTATATCAATACTAGATACGAAAAATGAAGAGTTTTATGGCACTGCACTACTGGTTGCCATAGAAACGGCAGCCATATTGGATTCTATTGTTCTATTTCAATTTGCTAAGGCTTTTTTATTTATTAAGCTATGAATACCAAATATGAACACAACGTTTATCATTATATTTTAAAACTTTTCGATTGGTGGATTTTTGATAACTTTAATACAAAAAAAGTTGTAGGACTTTGAATATAGTGTCTAAAAAAAAGTAACAAATTTTGATAAATTTTACATTACTTTTTGCAATAAATCAAAAGTTTGATCAGATACTCAAAATCCAGCAGTATGAAAGTTTTAAAAGATTATGGGCAACATATGTGCCAATTTTTATGTCAATTAACACATAAGTGTGGAAGTTTTAAGGAAATTAGGATGAAAATATTAGATTTTGAGAAAATCGCATTTTTCTCCATAAATAGACTACAATTAAATAAGTCTGTAATATTGCCCCTGAAAAATTGCTTACTTGTCATTTAGAACATACTGGTAGCATAGCCAGCTTCCCCTGCAGCTTCCTATCTGGCTTTCTGTTGAAATTTGTGCCTAATTTCCTTCCTTGTCTTAGCGCAGTTTTCTGCCGTTTTAGAGCTGAGCAATATTGGATTCTTTGTTCTATTTCAATTTGCTAAAGCTTTTTTATTTATTAAGCTATGAATACCAAATATGAACACAATGTTTATCATTATATGTTAAAACTTTTCCAGTGATGGATTTTTTGATAACTTTAATACAAAAAAAAAGTTGTAGGACTTTGAAAATAACGTCTAAAAATATTAAGAAATTTTACTAAATTTTACATTACTTTTGTCAATTAACCAAAAATTTGATCAGATACTTAAAATCTATCACATAAAAAGTTTTAAAAGATTATGGGCAATATATGTTCTAATTCTTACTTTTCCTGTGATGGATTTTTGATAACTTTAATACAAAAAAAGTTGTAGGACTTTGAAAATAGTGTCTAAAAATAGTAACAAATTTTACTAAATTTTACATTACTTTTGTCAATTAATCAAAAGTTTGATCAGAGACTTAAAATCCATCACATAAAAAGTTTTAAAGAATATGGGCAATATATGTTCCAATTCTTACATAAGTGTGGAAGTTATAAGAAAATTAGGATTAAAAAATAGATTATGAGAAAACCGCATTTTTATACATAAGAAGACAACAATTAAATAAGTATGTAATACTACAGCAAAAAGATAACTTACTTGTCATTCAGAACATACCGGCCATATATCCAGCTTCCTCTGCAGCTTCTTGTCTGGATTTCTGTTGAGATGTGTGCTTTGCTATCACCATCACTTAACATGGTGGTGTAGCAAAATTTGTGTCGTGTCACAGACCGGCTCCATAAAACACTAGCTGCCTCAGCCTCCATCACACCTGAACTTCCGAGAAAGAAGAAAAGGTATGAATTAGTAACACTTAAAATAATGATGTAAGCAGACATTGAACACTTTCCTTTACAATGTAGAAGCAAATGTAGTACAAAGGAAGCAAAGCAAACACATGTAAGTAATAAATTATGTTACTAAAACTGATACTTATGGAGAAATTAAAATTAGATCAGTTTAAATTTTTAGACAAGGAGAAGGAGAAATCAAAAATAAGATTCAGAAGTAAATACCTTCAAAATTTATATCACATCCTTGCTTCACATGCTCCTCTTTCAATTTGCTGAAGTTTCCCGGGGCTTCCTTCTGGTACCAAGAACCAGTTGCAGCACATGTCTGACAGTATTTTGAAAGCACATGGGCATCTATAACAAGACCTGTCAAGATCTCCACAACACATCCAATAATAATTTTTGAACTGTGGCCCCTTGTGAGCCAGCTGCCATCAAAACTGACTCCAATATCCATAATATGTTCATGATATGGTTGATTGCTCTGAGCACAGTTTACACTGCATGCTAGCTTAGCAGCATGATCAAATATTAATTTTGCGAGTTCTGGTGTTTGCAAATAAATATTTTTTGCAATTGTGTTGAAAGTTTTTTGATGCAGGCCAGGCATATCCATGTTATGTGCAAAGTAGTTAAATTTATAGGGTCCCATTCCTGATAACAATGATGATAGAACTGCAACTTTGTTCACACTGAATGAATTATGTTCATCAACCGATGATGTGTACGTTGATGCAACGGTTTTGTTGCAAACACAACAATTCACTTTGATGAATGTGTTGAACAAGACCTCTCTTGGCCTGATTATTAATTTCTGCAGACAGCTTCCCATAGCATTCTGGACATGCAAGCTGACTAACAAGGTTGCATATCTTAGACATATCAACTATAGTTCTGGAGACCGTATTGTAAGGCGTTGAAGCTTCTTGCACCGATGAGGCACTTAGTTCCAGCTTTTTTACAGAACCGTGGTGTGCTGTGGGGTGAAGAGGTAGAAGTTGTAGAAGAGCTTGTGCTGGCTCCTTCATTTACAGCTGAAGCTGACAGTATAACCTCAGGCAGACTAGGCTCATTAGGGGGACCATTTAGTTCTGAAAAATGTACATAAGAAATAATCACAGCTCAAGAAACATGTAACATGCTTATAAATACCATGATAATTTATCGTATAATGTGGAATCATGTCATTTTGTCAAACCAGAAAAATGTGATCACTGTTTACTGCCAACGCGTTTACTAAAACCTTGCAAATACATAAATTTAATGCAGCACAATGTAACAGCGACCGGTTGAAAAGGAGATTGTAACGAACTCACTGACAACTGGAAAGTTACTAGTGGTGCGATTGGCGGGTGTGGTAGATGACTGTGGTTCTACTAACAGAACCAGTTTAATACCATAACCGTTTGTATGAGAAAATGTTAATATGGGTGACTTCCAAGAATTCGATTATCATTGTGTAGTGCATTAGAAAATAAAAAGCTCAACATAAGTAATAAAATTAAATTGGACCGTGTACACAATATCTAGTGTCAGTGTGAAGACGTAAACGAAAATAAGGTGCAGCATCATCATCGTCCACCATGACGTACTGCCCCGCCAGGTGTTAGCGATCACGACTGTCAAGTTATGTGGTCTCTTATGCTTTGAATTAGCCTCTTCCCACGAATTGTGAGTAAATAAATAGATATTGGTAATTAACAGGCACTCGTTGGACAGATAGGAGGACATCAGACAACAGAAAAGAAATATAAGTAATAAAGGGTGTGGTTGTTTTTGATGTTATGCAATGTTGTTGTTCTTTATTACTATTGTACTGAATGAGGTCAGCTGGAAGGTCCCTGATTATAACAAATTTTGGGTTGAGTTATCAGGGCACCTTTCTGCTACCACCTTATGACCTCAATCAGACCTATTCTTGACTAGAATGTATGATAGCTACGTCTAATGTCTAGGGTTATGCCAGTGTGGTGTGATGGTAATCTAACACTAACACACACACATAAACAAATATTAAAGACTATGATCAAATGAACTAACACCTGGGTTAAATTTTTATATGTAAATATTTTCTATACAATTTTATTGGTCCTGAACCTAGTATTCTTCTGGTCAGGACTTTCAAAATTAAAAGAACTCAAGGTATATACATAAAATGCAAATTTTTAACCCAAAGGGACAATTGTCCAAACATATACTGTTAAAATATACTAATAGTGTTACTAAATTTGTAATATTACTGGTTTCTAACACTGGATGGCTGTTTGGGATTCTTTAATCATCCCCAGTTCTTTAATACACCTTTCAATGTTTAATTCTTTGGGGAATATTTTTATTATGTTATACAAGGGTGCACTAGTCTTTGATGCTGATGAAAAGTTGGGTGCCAGATATTTTACTTATCTGGCACAACTTGAACTGTCCGTATTCTTGCTGTAAAACGATCACTTTGATACTGGCCCAAAAGTAACAGGGTGGACTCTGTAGACCCCTGTCACTACTGGAAATGAAAAGACTTCTCAACTGCTTTTCACAGACATCTGGCACCGGGCTAGTGCCAGATAAAAACCCTGTAACAATGAAATAATGACTCCTTGTTGATATCATACTTAAACTGTTATTTCTACAATTTATAATACATAATAAATAAAGATCTGGGTCATATCTAATTGACCAACCCAGCTCATCCATTACAAAGTGTACCAGTGTTGTTCACATGTCTCTCCTCTCAAGGCTGCCCTACATCTGCAATAATAATATTAATCTTTCTTTTCTTCCATACAATAGGATAGGTGAGCTGTGTCCATCTGGCCACCTAAGAAAACATTTTTATTTCACAAAACATGTATATTTTACAAAACTGGCAATGTGTTATAGCATAAATCTACCTCTAGGCCCTGCATAAATCAGCTAAGGACCTATACTTACTGTCGAAATGGCAGTATCTCTCACTCACATTTTTAAACAAAATATATATGAATAATTTCTGCCTTACCATAAATTCAATGAATAAACACAGGTACATTGATTAGCAGACTTCAGATGTCCTGCTGGCTGGACTGTGATGCCTTTTTGGTTTACTTTATATATTTAATTTAATAAGGCAAGTCACACTTCCCAGAATTTCAAACGTCCTGTTCGAGGGACTGTATTATACAAATGGCGTCGAGACTTTGAATTTTTTTCAATATTATAAAAGGCGTTGGCCAATGAGCGAACGACTACTTTTGAATTTGAAAATAAAAGCAAAAACAGACTTGATTTTTGGACATAACAAGTTTTCTCCTCACTCATTCTTAGATTTCTACGGCTAAAATATATTTCGTGTTAAGCCATCCCATAATTTCTCTCACCTTGTCTACCCCTCCTCCAACAGAATACATGCTTGCTTGTCTCATTTCCAACAACGCGTTCAAAATTGTAATCGTTAGTGAATGCAAAATGAATGCAAAACCGCCAGTCTGTCCGTTTGTCTGCACGAACAAATACAGTCTTTTGTCAATAACTTTCTTAATTACTGGGGAATTTTGTATTTTTAAACATATTATTTATCAGGAGAAGATAAGCCATCAAACTAACTAGGTTTTATGATCCTAAACCCATTAATAAAGAAGTCCATATTTTTTCCAGAGTTAGTTTCAATTTCCACTATCATATAAATTACGCCATCTTTTCTCCTCTCCCGCGTTGTCCAAAACTGAAACTACTAGTCTGTTACGTCATAAAATGGACTCTTTTGCAGCGAAAGCGCTGTCTGTGTGTTTATATATTTTCTCAGTGTGCCTATAGTCCAAAAAAGTATTGGGTTTTGCGGGGTATTTTTAAATTCTACAAAGCTTGCGACACGTTACCGAACACCTGCCAATGTATCGCCTCGCACTGTCGTCTTGGGTAGCTAATCCAAGAATCTAACGCTTGACATTTTGTGGCATGTGTTCGCTGTCTCTGTCACTTTTATGCGTTCGTTTATGCCTCCCCTGTTTTATTCTTACTATCTTTCTTGGAACAACTAAGCTTGTCGTTTTCAAAATTTTTACCGTTAACCCTTGACGGGCGAGTTATAAAATCCAATACCACTAGCGCGGCAATAAGGTTTCACACTACGTTCTTATTTCAATGCGATGACTGGCGCGGGGAAAGAAGACGCGTTACAACTTTACTATTTCTATTTCTACTCATATTATTTTAACTTTTATACTTAAAATTAATAATTTTATCGCTGTATCAATGTACTTTATCACACATCTCCCCACTCAAGAACATGCCTGATGCAAGTTCCAAAACAGTGATACTTACTTACTTACTTAGTCGTTCCCCTTCTACCGTGAGGTGTAGAGGTTAGGAAGAGAGAGCGCCAGACTATCCTATCGGCTGTCTTCCTCCTGGCCTGGTTCCATTCTAGTCCTCGGTCCTTCAAAGATTTTCTAATGTTGTCCTCCCAGCGGACTCTGGGTCGTCCTCGTGGTCTGGATCCTTGGCTCTTTGTTTCCCATGCTTGTCGTGGTATCCGATCTTCTCCCATTCTGCAGACATGGCCAAACCATCTTAATTGGGACTGCAAAACAGTAATACACCTAGATAAAATTAACTCCTTACGCCTGATGAATACTCTGATTTGGATCACAGGGAATCCTACTGAGGAAATCTGCACCCACGTTCAGTGATCCCGGAATGTATTCAATAGTGAATGAATATGGCTGTAGGAGTAACGACCATCGTAATAAACGAGCATTTTCATGCTTTGCCTGTGACAAGAATACGAGGGGCTGATGATCCGTCTGGACCACGAATGTTCTTCCATATAGATAGATCTGGAACTTTCGTATCGCCCAGATTAAAGCTAGACATTCTTTCTCGCTTGTTGAATAGTTTTGCTCCGCTGTGTTCAACTTGCGGCTAGCATAAGCGACTGGGTTCAGCTCCCCGTCTGGTGACGATGACCTTTGCAACAAAGTAGCCCCCAGGCCTACATTGCTTGCGTCACTTCTCACCACAAATTCCTGACTCAAATCAGGTAATTTCAAGATTGGCTTGCTTGTAAGTTTTTCCTTTAACTCTTGGTAGGCTAATTCACACTGGGCTGACCAAACAATTCTATCAGGATTTCCCTTGCGAGTTACATCCGTCAGAGGAGCACATATAGAGTTAAAATTTTTGATATATTTCTGATAGAATCCACACAACGACACGAAAGATCTCACATCTTTCTTGGTTTGTGGCCGCGGTGCTCTCTGTAATTTCTCGAAGTTCTTGGGGTCAGGGGTCATGTTACCCTGATATACAGTATGTCCCAAGAACTCCAACTCTTTATAACCAATACAACATTTTGTTGGTCTAGCCGTCAAATTAGCCTCTCTCAGTCTATCAAACAGCATAGTCACAGAGTTAATGTGTTCCTTAAATGTTTCCGTAGCAATGAGGATATCATCCATAAAATTTGTGATGCATGTGTTATTTAGTGGATCCAACAATTTTCGCATCATCCTAGAAAACACACTCGGAGCATTTTTCAACCCAAACGGCAACATGTTGAATTCATAATGTCCTTCCGAAGTGCTAAACGCTTAATAAGGTCGGACCTCAAGCTTTACTGGAATCTGATAATAGCCTTTGCTCAGATCCACCTTCGAAAAATATTTTGCCTTGTTTAGCCTTACAAATAATTGATTTGTGTCAGGTATTGGATCCACCTGATTCTCTGTGACAGCATTCAGTTTCCTGTAATCTGTGCACAGTCTATGTTCTCCAGAGGGTTTCCTCAGCTAAACCACACCAGAGCTATACGGAGATTCGCTATGAGAAATAATCCCTTCTTTTAATAGGTACTCAATCCCCTCTTTCAAAGCTTTCTCCTTGGCAAACTGGATCGTGTAGGCTCTCATACAGATCGGTGTTGGGTCTACTAGTTTCATATCATATTCCAACAAATTCGTGTGCCTCGGTTTGTCCGTTAACACGTCCGTATGATCAGTCAGAAACATTTGAATCTGTTCCTTCTGTTTTTTAGTCAAGTGTTTACTGACTTTTACATTGCAGGGGTCTCACATGTTTTCAGGGGGTACTCATGAGAGGTGAGTGGTTCATTTTTCATCCCTGTTTGCTATCGACAAGGACATTAAGTATGTTCCTTCCTGGATTTCCCTGTCCAGATACTTCTTTAGAAGGTTCACATGATATATTCTCTCCTTCCCCTTCTTGTCGATTTTATAATTTGTTCTAGACACCTTCTCTAGAACAGTATATGGACCTTGCCATCCTATTTGTAATTTGTTATTGCTGCCGGGTAGTAGAAGAAGCACCTTCTCTCCCACAAATAGTTTTCTATCCTTAGCTTTCTTATTAAAATAGGCAGCATGTTTTTTCCTGGTTTGTCTGAGATTATCATTTGCAAGTTTCCAGCCAGTTTTAAGACGAGTGGTCAGCTCGTTCACATATTGATATGATGAGGTAACAGTCTCTTCTGTCTTCTCATCGGTCCATGTCCTCAACAAGGTTACATATGGACCTTTAATTTTGCTGACTTATTTTGCATGGCACCTGTATGGTCCCTGACATTGGAAGCCTTATAGTGAGGACGTTTCTTCCTTGTATCATCACTCACAAATCGTCCACTACCAATTCTTTTCCTGGGGTTTTCTCCCCACTTTAATTTTATTGTGAGAGATCTTGGCTCTCGTTTATCTTTCCCCAGTTCACATAATTCCGACTGAGGAATTGTCGGCTTATTCTGGGGTAAAACCACTTTTTGTACTCGACACAGAGTTGCCATTCTAACACATTCAAGTGAAGACTGTGTAAAAAGGGGGTTCCCATTCCACTTTGTCTACATTATTAAATTTATTTTTATTTTCAGGCCTAAGTTTGCCCCGTGGCGTTTCTAGGTCCTGATCAATTTCCCCACGTGTGGGTGTTCCCTCATGAAATATGCCGCAGGCTTCTACAAAATTCTCAACGATGACCTTTATATCTGGCCAATAATATTTTTGAGCAACTTTTTGGCAGATGGTACCTACTTTCTCATGGTCACCATCTTTTCCAACATGTAAGCTCCTTATTACATCTGCCCTATACATTTTAGGAAGTACCAGTTGTCCATGGCCATTTGTTCCAGTCCCAGTCTTCCTATACAACAATTTGTTCTTCATATAATAATCCCCTTTGCTTGGAGGTGTGTGGCATTTAGGTAATTTTTTAAAGCAAGGCTTGAGTGTCCTATCCTCAGCCTGTGACTTCCTCATCTCTTCTGGATGAGTATTTATTGGTTCATCGGTTCTTGTGTGATTATTCACCGGGAAATTATATTTGTGGCAATTTATAACCAAAACCGAGCACCGTACTTTTTCTTGACTGACTTTTTCTTGACTGAAAAAGGGAGGGCAAGTTAAAAACAAAAAGTGCGTTCATTCTTAATTGACACGAACCGTGCGTACGGGTTTTACCCTTCGTCAGCCCTCCCCCCTAGATGTTGAGCATGGTGAAGCATCAGAAATGATAACCACTAGCACAGAAGAGAAAATCAATGATGATGAAGATGACATAAAGATGGAAGAACTGAAGGCAGCACTGGAGAAAATCAGTCTAACCAGCTGTAAAAGGGTACCTGACTCTGATAGGGACTTGAAAGCTGATGATGATGAGGATGATGATGATGATGATGACTAGCAATTCCCTAGACTTAAAGGTCTTTTATATTTGGACATGCTCCCTAATATAACCGACTAGGTTGAACGGGACGCGCCTTGCCAAAACGAGATAAAACCTTAAAAAAAAAACATTCGAGGACGGGGTGGGTAAGAGATTTGTGACATCCCGTAAGGGGTTGGCAAAAATGTGAACACTCCACGGCCTAGACATTGCGATTGACCAGGCAGTCCTTGGTCTGGAACCCCCAGGGTAAGAGAGGCAGAAGAAGACCAAGGAATACACGGAGAAGAGAACTGATGACAGACAAGAAGAGGATGAAGAAATTATGGAAAGACATTGAGCTGATGGCACAGGACAGGAATACTTGGTATAAAGCCAATGCGGTTCTTAATCTAACACTGTCTCTGCGCCCCAAATCTCTCTCTCAGTCCGCCAAGATGTGCGCTCTCTTTTTCACTACGGCAATGTACTTGTGCGCTATCTCTTTCTCCACGGCAATGTACTAGTGCGCTCTCTCTTTCACTACGGCAATGTACTTGTGCGCTCTCTCTTTCACTACGGCAATGTACTTGTGCGCTCTCTCTTTCACTACGGCAATTTATCCATCCGGTTGTGTGGCAGGACATCAAAGGGATTATTCGTCTGGTTGGGTGATGTTGGTGGTAAGAGTCTCTCTTCTGTGGATTGAAGTGACGTCGATTTGTAGCAATGTAATTTATATGGTCCTGTGTAGGGAATGAAACAGCTCGATCGTTCTGTGATCTACATCGATTCGAAGTTTATGGAATTTTCCGAAGGTTGCTTACTCTACATCTGTGCAACCTGGGTTGATCATGTATAACTAGGTTTACAGTGTTCCTCGTGGAGCTACGTTTTTCCTTAGGAGACTGTGTATTCCGATAGGCTTCTAAAATGATCTCTTGATCAACCATATCTGGGTATTTAAACTGATAATCGATTTCTGGTTGTCTTCGTGTTCGATATTTGCGGGTGTTCTGATAATATTATGTGCCATCCGTGTATACCATTTCTCTTTTCGGTGCTTCCAGGTATCCTCCGGTCAATTGTTTAGCTTGTTTTGAACTCTCCGTATTTCTCCATGAGGGTATCAGTAAAAAATATGTTGGCCTTGTAAAAAGACACAGTACCTTACTAAAGACCATAATACGAGTAGAAGGCGGAGTGAAAGGCAAACGTGCAAGAGGAAGACAGCGCTATTAGTGGAAATGTAACATCAAGAGATGGACAAGAAAGAGTCCATCACAATATCAAGAGTAAAAACAGAACACGCCTGAGATCCATTTCAGCCGATCTAAGATATTGATATGTCTGATGATGAATATTATTGTTGTCTCTCTCTGCCCCCACCAAAAAAAAAAAAAAAATTTATTGACAATCATCTTAACAAGACAATTTCGAGAACTACACGTTAAATCGTTGAAAGTATTCAAAAAGAGACATGAAAACAGGTCGTATATCTTTATCATCACTGCCCTACAGATCGCAAAGGAGCATGATGATGATGATGATGATGATGATGATGATGAAAAAAAGGTAAAGGTAGTCGCATAGCAGATACTGCCGTAAGGGAGTGAAGTGTTAGAGACTTCACTATACTAGGTCCAGCATCGAGAGGTGGGGTGACCAGTTCCCTTCCTCGGTGCCTTTTCCTTCACTAACTGAATGGCAAAGTCAGGTACCCATTCACAGCTGGGACGACTGGAGCACGATGATACCGTGAATCGAACCCGGTACCTTAGCCGCAAGAGACCAGCGCTCTAACCACTCTGTCATTCGGACACTTATTAAAAAAACATGATAACGGATACAAACAGAATGTTAAAAATATGAAGGGGAAAGGGGAGAGGAAGAGATTTGTGACGTCTCGTAAGGGGGTGGCAAAATTCTTTTTATTGCGTAAAAAGTACGATGCTCCGTTTACCCTCAACATTTCAAAAATTTTCATCGCCAGTGAATTATCACACAAGAACCGGTTCATCTTCTTCCTTTCTGGATTGTGATCGGGTCTGGACTGCTGCCAAGACCACAGGTCTCTTGGGATTCCGCAAGAAGAAATAACGACACCCCAATATCAGAAGGTAGATGGGTGCGTCGATCACTGCTGCTCTGATTACTCCTTCCACATAGCGAGTTTTCACAGTTATCCTTGCAATGGGAAGTGTCATGAGTGGTATATCCTTGGTCGCCCCTTGTATCTACACTGTTTCGGTAGTATACTGATCTGGGTTCACCAAGTGCGAACTCACGACAGAATCAAAATCTAAACCGGTATCATAAAGGCACCTAATGGTGACCCCATTACATACAACATCCTCACACACTGGGGGTGATAAGGTTCCTGCTGTCCAGTAGGTTTTACCTTTACTTCCTTTTTCCCCAACTTCATAGCAGCAAATCCAGCAGGTTTCTTAGTACAAACTTTGAAGTCATGTCCTTCCCTCTTACACCATCTACAATATAATCTACCTTGATGAAAGGGTTTTCTTTCCTCATATTTCCTGTCATTGAATTGTGGGTTTTTATTTCTATAATCATTGCGTGGCCTATCATAATTTTGCTTACCCTTGTTACCCTGATCTTTGTTGTCAAATCTATTAGAGTTTTGTGGAGCCTTATAATTGTCTACATGTTTCTTTTTGGCGCCAGCTACCTCTGCCTGGGCTGCCTGATACCTCTCAGCGACATTAAGTAACTCACCCAGCCTCTCTGCACCCTGAGAAACTTTCTCAAGTCTGGAGCCATGGACTCTCTCAATTGCTCAATAAGGATCATTTCTTTAAGATCTTGGGTTTTCCCCAGAGCAGTCCATTTCTCCAAGTACGTCTCTAAACGTGCAGAGAACTGGTGATAGGTCTCACCCGACAGTAGCTTGGCATTTCTAAACTTTTTCCTGTAAAATTCTCCATTCTTTTCATACCTCAGCAAAAGATCCTGCTTTAACAGGTCATAATTGTCTTGGTCATCTTTGCTCATTTTTGCAAACACTTCATACGATGTTCCCCTAAGACCCTGAGATAACTTTAAACTCCACCTTTCTTTCTCTAACGCATAGGTGGTGGCTAAAACCTCAAATCTGGATAAAAATGTTTCAATGTCATCGTCCCTCTCAACAAAATGGTCTAAATGGAACCCCATAGCTGAGGTTGAGGCTCCCTGACAAGCAGTGGCATCGAAGGTAGAAGGGCTGTTACCACCTTCAGGAGCATGGCCTTGTAATTCCAACTCCCTTAGTCGTAACTCGTGCTCTCTTTGTAATCTCTTCTCCTCCTTTTCAGCTTCCCTTTCAGCAGCCTGTCTTCTTTCCTCTGCTTCCCGTTCGGCCTTTTTTCTTCAGCCTCCAATTTCTTCTCCTCAAATTGGAGCCGTTTAATTTCAGCCTCCCTATCCGCCTCCAATGCCCTAGCCTCTTTGTCAACCTCAATCTGCAGTCTTTTTATTTCTTTATCTTGTTCTAATTTAATAAATTTATCACACTCTGATGTCACATTTAACTTCATCGATTTCACAAAAGCCTTCGATCGAGTCTGGCATGAAGGCTTATGGCAAGTAATGAGAAAATGCAATTTTGATACCAACATCATAGATATCATTGAAGCACTATACAAGGACGCAAGCAGTGCTGTTTTTGCAAGCAACGACATTGGAGAATTTTTCAAAACAACTGTAGGAGTTCGGCAGGGATGTATCCTGTCCCCAGTGCTCTTTAATATTTATCTAGAACATATTATGCAGGAGGCTCTCTACGATTATAAATCAACCATATCGATTGGAGGCCGACCTCTGTGCAACCTACGTTTTGCTGATGATATTGATCTGATAGCTGGATCAGAATCAGAACTTCAAGACCTTACCTCTAGACTGGAGAAAGTAACAAGAACGTATGGGATGGAAATTAATATAGAAAAAAGCAAGATATTGGTGAATAGCCATAAGAAACATGTTCCGACCAACATTACGTTAAATGGGCAAACGTTAGAAGAAGTTAACACCTTTAAATATCTCGGGTCCACTATATGCATTGATGGAAGATCAATTAAAGAAATCAAGACAAGACTTGAGATGGCCTCAGCTGCCATGACAAGGTTGAATGTGATCTGGAAAAGTAACATCAGTTTTCCTGTGAAGATCAAATTATACAAATCATTTGTATTATCTATTCTCTTGTATGGGTGTGAGAGCTGGACACTCACTGTAGATACGGAGCGAAGGATTCAGGCTTTCGAGCATAAATGTTATAGAAGAATTTTGCGCATTTGCTATAAAGAGCACAAAACAAATGTCTATGTTAGAGAGAAGATAAACACCTATGCAGGCCACCAAGAACCACTTTTGTCAACAGTGAAACGTCGAAAGCTTGCCTGGTTTGGGCATGTAACTCGTCATGACTCCCTTTCGAAAACGATCCTTCAGGGAACAGTCGAAGGTAAACGGAGAAGAGGAAGGCAGAGAAAATCCTGGGCTGATAACATCAAAGAATGGGCAGGACACGGTTTTTCCACACTTGTACGCATTGCTGAGGATAGAGAGCAGTGGAGGACCCTGTCTGCTGATGCTTCCACCATGGCACCCCTACGACCCATGACGGGTTACGGGCTGAGATGATGATGATGATGATGTCACATATTGAACCAGAGCTTGCCCCTCCATAGCCATCTCTTTTGCAGCCAGCACAGCAGCAGATCTGAACTTTGCCAAGTCTGCCATAGCATCAATCTTTAAAATGTTCTAATACAAATTTCAAAACTCTAATTAGCAAGGTACTGTAGCAAAATATGCGAGAATAAACGCTCAATTCAGTACGATTTAGGCATAAAACGATAATAAATACATTAGCCCGCATGTGTCTGACGGTTGTCATCTTCGAAGCCAGCACCGCTGCCTTTTGCACAGTGCTAAGCCTATAGAACGATTTCACGGAAAAAGTCTGACACGCTTTAGATTCGTTTTCGAGAAACACTACTAATAGTTAATTTTTGCCCAATCTGCTGTATACACTTTGTAGTCTAGCCTTACAATTAACTATTGGCGGAAGTACACCGCAATATAGCTATCTGAAGTAACACTTTCTGTCAACTTTGTAGCAAAACCAGTAGTAATCCTTACATTTTTTGGTAATATTACACGATAAAATGCTAAATAGTAACGCAAATTCTTAAACCCGCCCCGTCTACCCCGCTTCGATGACACAGTCTGCAACGCATATATTCACACTGCGGAAAAGCCAGCCAATGCCTAACCACGCAGACAGTTTTATTTCCTCTTCGTGGTAGCATTTCTGATGTAACTAAAACAAGTTAGTTATTTGAAAAATACATGCTCGCAAGACGGAGAGGAAGATGGCGGACTTGTGTAAAATTTTAGTTGACGATGGACAATGACAAAAATTGGAAATTTTAAACCATTATGAAGTTCCCCATAAGAATTATATGGTAGTATGACGTGGAGTTGGCTGAGTAAGAATGTACTTTAAAATATATGATATTCCCAGTATTAGAGAAGTTATTGAAGAAATACTAATCTCTAAGACCACACGACCAGACACACTGGCGTTCCTGCTCATGTTTTTTTTGTAACGTTAGGGGGACGCGAGCTGGAAAAAGAGGCAGGGAGGTACATTCAAATTCGTTTGAGGTGAACAGAGTATGAATGGGAAAGGGAAGCAGTAGGAGAAATGTAATCCTAAATGTGATATCTTTTGTATTTGGCATGACTAGAGCAGACTAGCCAATCGACCACCAGTTATTCAAAATTATTTTGGTTTTTCATTCAAACTGCTTTTGAATTCAAGTAGTAGAACGTTACGATTGGCTAGTGCTGGTAGATATTAGTAAAGGCTTTGTCTATTCATTGCCAGTTGAACTAAAATTTGTATACAGATACGCTGAAAAACAGCTGTGTTAATTGTAAACTTAAATAAAGAATAAATTCACAGTCTGTGCAGTCTGGAGGAAGCTGAGGCCATTTCTTCACAAAATCAGCGTCATTTGTTTATATATTTCTTGATTGTGGTAAGGATATTTTATGAAATTTAATATGTTTGGTCCAACTACAAAGTTAGATACTGCTATTGTGGAAAAAGTGAAGGACATGTCGGAAGCAGACATTGTTGAGTCCACACATTAGGCGGTATCTGACTGATGTATGTTGTTATGATTATGTTGACATATTATTGTATTAAAATAGTTTAGCAAGCCTCTGTGTTCAATGAACACTGTTTAACATGCCTGAAGCAAATATAAGTGTAAAGAAAAGAAGAGAAGATCACATCACAGGAAATGTGGTTACTCCACATTATTGTATGGAGGAAAAGTATGTGAACGTACAGTGGCGTATCTACTATAAGGACTTGAGGTGTGGTCACAACCAGGTGGGAGTCCTGTACAATTCGGGGCGAGTGCATTTGTAAGGCACGCGAGGCTGACCCCCATACCCACGTAGGGAATTAAGTGTTAGAATAAATGATCAGAGATAAAAGGCCAGGGTGTCCTTTTGTTGCAGAGGGTCTATGTTCCTGTTGCCGGCTGGTGACAGGAAACCTGCTGAGTGCTTATAAACGCCAACCAGTCTCCAATCAGACTTATATGCTGTCAAATATCCAGTAGGAGCTTTGGCGATTGTTGGACTTGAAATTTCTGCAACTACCCATCGTATTATCTTACAACAAGGACTCTCAGGTGAAGAGTAAAACATCTGGGGCATCTCTGACATTTTCTTGTGTTTCAAAATATTACACAGGAATTTTATGGGGGTATGATGACTGCAGCCCTCATATACAGTGACTCTCCCGGTAGATAACTAAAGTGAACTAATTTCATATTCCATACAGGAAGAACAGTTATAATACATAATAACTTTTAGTTTTTGGGCAGATTGTCCCAACAGTTTTTAATTGTTCCTTTTCTGTAAACTATCTTGTCCTTGTTTTCAAAGACCTCTCCACAAGCTATGAATGGACAGGCAAAATAAATTGTAAATACTTGTTTTAAAGAAAAACTTAACTGCTAGTTATTAACTTCTTTTATAGAAACTTAAAGTGTTTGATTGTTGTGTACCATCATTCATTTCTCCCCTAGACACTAGGTACACCATACACCATACACTAGAGCCAGAAGAGCTATTATTTTCCCCTTTTTAAATATTTTTATTTTTATTCTTGACTAACTTTTAGGGACACTTGTGCTACAATATTTAAATTTCTATACAAATAACATGTTCAAATCTCGGAACAGGAGACCCCAATATCTGTGGTGGTTTTTGATGTTATGCAATGTTGTTGTTCTTTATTACTATTGTACTGAATGAGGTCAGCTGTGAAGGTCCCTGATTATAACAAATTTTGGGTTGAGTTATCAGGGCACCTTTCTGCTACCACCTTATGACCTCAATCAGACCTATTCTTGACTAGAATGTATGATAGCTACGTCTAATGTCTAGGGTTATGCCAGTGTGGTGTGATGGTAATCTAACACTAACACACACACACATAAACAAATATTAAAGTCTATGATCAAATGAACTAACACCTGGGTTAAATTTTTATATGTAAATATTTTCTATACAATTTTATTGGTCCTGAACCTAGTATTCTTCTGGTCAGGACTTTCAAAATTAAAAGAACTCAAGGTATATACATAAAATGCAAATTTTTAACCCAAAGGGACAATTGTCCAAACATATACTGTTAAAATATACTAATAGTGTTACTAAGTTTGTAATATTACTGGTTTCTAACACTGGATGGCTGTTTGGGATTCTTTAATCATTCCCATTTTTTTAATACACCTTTCAATGTTTAATTCTTTGGGGAATATTTTTATTATGTTATACAAGGGTTCACAAGTCTTTGATGCTGATGAAAAGTTGGGTGCCAGATATTTTACTTATCTGGCACAACTTGAACTGTCCGTATTCTTGCTGTAAAACGATCACTTTGATACTGGCCCAAAAGTAACAGGGTGGACTCTGTAGACCCCTGTCACTACTGGAAATAAAAAGACTTCTTAACTGCTTTTCACAGACATCTGGCACCGGGCTAGTGCCAGATAAAAACCCTGTAACAATGAAATAATGCCTCCTTGTTGATATCACACTTAAACTGTTATTTCTACAAATTATAATACATAATAAATAAAGATCTGGGTCATATCTAATTGACCAACCCAGCTCATCCATTACAAAGTGTACCAGTGTTGTTCACATGTCTCTCCTCTCAAGGCTGCCCTACATCTGCAATAATAATATTAATCTTTCTTTTTTTTCCATACAATAGGATAGGTGAGCTGTGTCCATCTGGCCACCTAAGAAAACATTTTTATTTCACAAAACATGTGTATTTTACAAAACTGGCAATGTGTTATAGCATAAATCTACCTCTAGGCCCTGCATAAATCAGCTAAGGACCTATACTTACTGTCGAAATGGCAGTATCTCTCACTCACATTTTTAAACAAAATATATATGAATAATTTCTGCCTTACCATAAATTCAATGAATAAACACAGGTACATTGATTAGCAGACTTCAGATGTCCTGCTGGCTGGACTGTGATGCCTTTTTGGTTTACTTTATATATTTAATTTAATAAGGCAAGTCACACTTCCCAGAATTTCAAACGTCCTGTTCGAGGGACTGTATTATACAAATGGCGTCGAGACTTTGAATTTTTTCAATATTATAAAAGGCGTTGGCCAATGTGCGAACGACTACTTTTGAATTTGAAAATAAAAGCAAACACAGACTTGATTTTTGGACATAACAAGTTTTCTCCTCACTCATTCTTAGATTTCTACGGCTAAAATATATTTCATGTTAAGCCATCCCATAATTTCTCTCACCTTGTCTACCCCTCCTCCAACAGAATACATGCTTGCTTGTCTCATTTCCAACAACGCGTTCAAAATTGTAATCGTTAGTGAATGCAAAATGAATGCAAAACCGCCAGTCTGTCCGTTTGTCTGCACGAACAAATACAGTCTTTTGTCAATAAATTTCTTAATTACTGGGGAATTTTGTATTTTTAAACATATTATTTATCAGGAGAAGATAAGCCATCAAACTAACTAGGTTTTATGATCCTAAACCCATTAATAAAGAAGTCCATATTTTTTCCAGAGTTAGTTTCAATTTCCACTATCATATAAATTACGCCATCTTTTCTCCTCTCCCGCGTTGTCCAAAACTGAAACTACTACTCTGTTACGTAATAAAATGGACTCTTTTGCAGCGAAAGCGCTGTCTGTGTGTTTATATATTTTCTCAGTTTGCCTATAGTCCAAAAAAGTATTGGGTTTTGCGGGGTATTTTTAAATTCTACAAAGCTTGCGACACGTTACCGAACACCTGCCAATGTATCGCCTCGCACTGTCGTCTTGGGTAGCTAGTCCAAGAATCTAACGCTTGACAATTTGTGGCATGTGTTCGCTCTCTCTCTCTCTCTTTCTCTCTCTCTCTCTCTCTCTCTCTCTCTCTCTCTTTTATGCGTTCGTTTATGCCTCCCCTGTTTTATTCTTACTATCTTTCTTGGAACAACTATGCTTGTCGTTTTCAAAATTTTTACCGTTAACCCTTGACGGGCGAGTTATAAAATCCAATACCACTAGCGCGGCAATAAGGTTTCACACTACGTTCTTATCTCAATGCGATGACTGGCGCGGGGAAAGAAGACGCGTTACAACTTTAATATTTCTATTTCTACTCATATTATTTTAACTTTTATACTTATAATTAATAATTTTATCGCTGTATCAATGTACTTTATCACAAAGGGGAAAAGGAAAAGGATCCCGTTACATGCCCATTGAGGCATTTTCACGGGGTGTTTTGAGGGGGTTTTTGCATGTGTGAATATTCTCATGCTCCAGCGGGAATTTATTAGTCATTTGAGTTGTTGTGAGTTGGGAATGCGTGCTTTGTAATAATTTAGCTACAAGCAATGTTGTGAGCCACCCGTGTGTTACCGGGGCCCGAAAGGGGAGCAAAGAATAGTAACACTGCAACCTACCACGCATGTCGTAAAAGGCGACTAAGGAGGGTATGGGCATGGGGATGTTTACCCCATCCCATAAAAACTTCGCACAGTGGGCTGATCACCTGCTTGCCAACCAATCTGATTACGGAAACAATGATAGATTGTTTGGTCTGTTTTTGTTCCACAAAGACGCCACTAGGCGTGGTGGAAACAGCGATAGATTGATCAATTTCTTGTTGCCCTAAGACGCCACTAGGCGTACTGGCCACATACTGCTTTGCCGGTTGATGGCTAAGGATGGAAGAAGAAGAATGTTGTAAGCAGAGATCAAGACAAGCTGCTAGCGACAGTGAGGCGTGAATGAAGCTCAGTGCAGCGTGGAAAGTTTTCACGTGTTTGGTGAATATGAGTGAAAGGGGTCAGACAGAGAGAGAGAGAGATGTGTGTTGGGTCAGTAGTGTGTTGAGTCAGTAGAGATTTGAGTCAGTAGAGAGTAGACAGGAGACAGCGAAGAGCGTAGAGAAGAGTAGGGTGTATGTCTGTAGTAGTGCGCGAGTAGAGGGCCAGAGTTGTGCAGTGAATTTATGAAGTAGCCTATTTGTGGCTGTAGTTATTCCGAGGATCAGAGTGATGGTAGAATACTCGGGATTTGTTATGTCTCCAATATTTGTAATGGCTCTGCACCCATTGTGACTTATTTGTGATATTATATATTCACGGAGATTGATTTGGTTGTTGGAGTTGGTGTATTACTCCTTAGACAGTGAGCTAGACGAGCGGTGTATAAGTGTTGTCAGACTTTCTACATCCACCCACGTACACCTTACCCGTCACAGGCATATTGGGAATGTAGTGTTAGGCCCATATTTTCTTGACCATCGGCACACTAGGGGTGATGTAGTCAGCATCACGCGGGCCGCCTTAACCTTCCCAGAAGTTGCTCTGGTACCCAATTGGGGCTGGGTCGACCCAGGAGCCGTTTGCGGCCTAAAAAAATCCCACATCATCCCTAACCATAGACCACTGAGCTAGAAAGCCAGTGATAAGTGATAGGCTTACCTGAAATCGAATCAAGGACCATCCAAATGGCGCCATCGCCTTGCTGTGAAAGTAAATTGTTAAAGGACGCACAGCCAATTTAGCAGCATTTTTTATTATTTATGTAAGTGTTCACCCATGATATGTAGAGAGCTTATCGGGTAGGCCTATTTATCTGTTTTCTTCTTTTTTTTTTTTCTCTCGTCAAATTCAATTTACCATCTGTGACCAGAATCTCTAGATTTTCTCTACAAATGACGTGTCCACCGAGAACTCTACTGAAAGTGTTAGAGAAAATCTAATGAAAATCCATTTTGACCCGTGTCCTCCTCGTGGGTGGAGACACAAAAAGAATACGTATTACTACCTCAGACATGTTGTTAGAGTCGGCTAATATAAGGTTGTGCATCGGACTGAAATCTCGTCATGTAAAACAGTTTGCTTCAGAAACCACTGCTGCAAGACCACATGAATACTTTAGGGTGTGAACAGCATCATACTGCTCTGTACCGAAACCGTATAACGTTATCATTGGCGGTATGTCGTGCTAAGCAAAGGTATAAAGATGAAACATTTTAAGTTTATAATCAATCAATTAATATCCTATAGCTCCCCAAGGAGCATAGGTCTTCAAGAACCAGACGCCAAGTCATCCTCCTGCGTGTCATCAGCTCAAGGTCGTTCCACATTTTCATTTATGTCTCCAGTTCTCTTTTCCGTTAGTTCTTCGGTATGCCCGACTTCTCTTACTCTGGGATTATTGTGTGAGATTTCTTCTTCATGTCCTGAAGACAGCATCATTTCTCTTGTAATCAGTTTATTCCTTTCTACTCCCTATCACCTGGTTTTGCACAGTCCCATGATATCAATGGTGTAACGAGTGTAGTCCTTCGTTTATACCTGCTCGTTTAATGTACGAATATCCCCGGTGCGACATCTTGAGATTTTTCCTAGAAGAAAAAATTAGTCATCAACTTAGACTCCCATCGGCTTTCTCTGTGTTGTTTCATACTTACTTACTTAGTCATTCTTCTTCTACCCTCTACCATGGGGTGTAGAGGTTTGCCAGAGAGAGAGTGTAGCAAAGTTTGATTTGCTGGGGAGGTTATGATGGTATCCTAAAAGAATGAAATCAGTGTCTGTATTAACCGTGTGAGGTCAAGCTCATGTAGGCCCCTGACTCTATAAATGATGATGAATTATGTGCAGGAAACCTAACGCTACCTCCCTAGATCTCACACGGTCACTATTTTGGCTCTAGTGTCTGGTGTATGATGTACCTAGTGTCTAGGGGAGAAATGAAATGATGGTACACAACACAAAAACACTTTAATTTTCTATGAGGAAGTGAATAAAACAAATGGTTAAGTTTTTCTTTAAAATGAATGTTTTTTTCTGTACAATTTAATCTGCCTGTCCAGTCATATCTTTTGGACAGGTCTTTGAAAATGAGGACAAGATAGTTTACAGAAAAGATCAACTAAAATATCTGGACTCTTTGTCCACTAACTATAAAGTCACTATATGTCTTTCCTTATTGGAATGTTCACAGCTTACACTTTATTCATCTAAGAGGGAGAGTCACTGTGTATGAGGGGCTGTAGTTTCATCATACCCCATAAACTTCCTGAGTGTGATTTTGAAACACCAGAGTTTATTCAAACGAAAGTGTCAGATATACCCAGATGCTTAACACATCACCTGGGATTCCTTGTAGAATGATAATAAGGTATGAAGTGGCAGAAAATCTCGATCACTCAAAATGCCCAAGCTCCTCCCGTTATCTTTTGACAGCATAAACGAATGGTCGGAGACTTGATGGCTTTATTCTCTCTCAGCAGGTTTCCTGTTACCGGCTGGCAACAGGAAATAAAACCTCTGCAACAAAAGGACACCCTGGCCTTTTATATCTGATCACTTATTATATTTATTATTTTCCTACGGTGCTATGGGGTCAGCCTCGCGTGCATTACAGGTGCACTTGCCCCTAATTTTACATGACTCCCACCTTGCTGTGACCACACCTCAGGTCCCTATGGCAGATACGCCACTGTACGTTTACATAGTTTTCCTCAATAAAATAATGTGGAGTAACCATATTTCCTTTGGTATGATTTTCTCTTCTTTTCCTTTTTAAGTATAACTGCTTCAGGCATGTTAAACAGGGTTCTTGGAACACGGAGGCTTACTAATATTCTAATGCAATAATATGAAAATACAATCATGACAACATACATTAGTTAGATACAGTTCAATGTGAGGACTCAACAATGTCTGCTCCCGGCACGTCCTTCACTTTTCCCAATAGCAGTATCTAACTTTGGCAATGGGATTAAATTCATAAAGCATTCTTACCACAAATTTCAAGAAATATAAACAAATGACGCTGACTTGCAAAGAAGTGGCCTCAGTTTCCTCTGCACTGTCCAGACTGTGAATACTTCTTTATTTAATTTTAAAATTAACACAGCTGATCTCAGCGTATTTGAATGAAAAGTTTTGTTCAACTGGCAATGAATAGTGAAAGCCTTTTGCTAATATTTATTAGCACTGGCCAATCGAAAGCCTGCGACTACCAGAATTCAAATGTAGTTTTTGAAAAACAAAAATAATTCCAAACAAACTCTGCGTCTGGTAGTCGATTGGCCAGTCTGCTTTAGTTATGCCAATACAAAAAGATGTTTCGTTTTGGATTACATTTTCCAACCGCTCCCCTTTCCCCCAATACTCTTGTTACCCAAGCGAATTTGAATTTACCTCAATGCCTCTCTTCTAAGCTGCCGTCCCCACTAACGTTATAAAAAAAAACAAGCAGGAACAACAGTCTGTCTGGTCGCGCGTCCGTAGACATTTAGTATGTTCTCAATAACTTAGCAAATACTTGTACTACCATATTATTTAAAACACATTCTTGCTCAGTGGACTCTAAGTTATACTATCATATAATTTTTATGGTCAGTTTCATTATGGTTTAGATTTTCAATTTTGTCACCGGCAATCGTCAAATAAAAATTTTACACAAGACGGCCTGTGGTGAAATTACAGTGATGCAACGTTAAAATTCCTCCATTTATAAAGATAACAGGTAAAATAACATGTAGGGATAAAAATATTGGTAAGTTACACTGATACATTCTCGCCCACGCCAGCGTTTTCTAGCGCCATTGAAAACTAACTAGTTATAACATGCAGACTAACGGCCTATCCTTTTAGACGGGGTAGAAACGGAGATAAAAAGAAAAAAATGTGGCGGTCTGAACACGTGTTTAAATCTAAAGGCAAGAAGACGCAATTTGTAGTTTTTAAAGAAAAAAATTACACCACTAGTTGACACAATGTAAGGAATTGGACGAAAAACGACCTTAGCTCTTGTCAGAAACAGACGTATCTTGGACGTTCTACGGTAAATAGTCGTTTTAGTTTGAATGTAGCGGCAAACGCCGTGAACGAAGGTACAAAAACAAATTTCAAAACTAACCTTGAGAAAAGTAGGTTTTTTCTTAATAATAAGTTTAGGAGAATAAAAACTAGCTAGTTTGATAGCCCATCTTTACCTGAGAAATAATATACTTTTAATTACACAGACGGACAGATAACACGGAAGATATTGACGAAAGACTGTATTGTTCAATACAGACTAGCCGACAGTTATTTGTGCATACTTCTCACAAAATTCACTTTTGACGCGTCCTTGAGCCTAACGCAGAAAACAAACTGCATGTGGACAAGGGGCAATCAGGGGAGGGTAGAAGCTAAAAATAACTTAGCATAGAAATCGTATAAGTAAGTGGGGAAAAATTGTGTAGTTTTTTTTTGTAGTTTCGTCTAAAACCAAGTGTAATTTTGGGAAAAACCAAGTTCGGACGGACAGACCGACATAAATATATTACACACTAGACAGAAACTGGACCTAAATTGGACATTGTAGTTTAAATATTTAAACGGTAGAGGGGAAGTCCGCTGATTGGACGGAAGCGTTCATATTATAGAAAAAAAGATATGTCAAATCCTGTCCAGAATGTCAAAGGGTAGCTCCAAAACATTGGACTGCTCCTGCAACTCTAGGGGAAATGCCCATAGTGGGAACACCTTTTGAGAGGGTTGCAGTGGATATTGTGGGACCTCTCACTCGGATCAAGAGGAGGAACAGTTACATCTTTACTCTGGTGGACACTTGTTCTATGTGGGGAGAGGCGGTAGCCCTGCCATCAATCAATTCGAAACATGTGGCAGAGGCATTACTTACGATATTCACAAGGTTAGGATTCCCGCATCAAATCTTGACTGATAATGGCTCTCAGTTCAAGGGGAAACTAACAGAAGAGGTTTTCAGGTTGTTTCAAGCCAAGCACTTTCATTGTAGTCGGTATCACCCCCAAGGGAACGGCCAGGTAGAGAGGTTCAATGGGACTCTCATTTCTATCCTGAGGAAGCTGGCACATGAGAAACCTGATATGTGGGATCAATTTTTGCCCGCTGCGTTGTTCGCGTACCGGGAAGTACCACATAGTTCAACCGGGATGGCACCCGCAACCCTGTTATTTGGGAGGCCATTAAAAAGTCCATTAGAAGCCTTATTGAGGACCTGGACAGATGAGAAAGCAGAAGAGACTGTTACCTCATGTGGTAAAGTGGGATGTTATAAATATTTATAGGAGACTTAGTGTACTGACTGAGATCAGCTGTGAAGGTATCTGTATCTAATAAGTGTGGTGTATTACAGATAACCTTACTTGCTACCACATTTAGACCTCAGTCAGACTTATTCTGGAATATTGTGTTGACTACGTTGAATGTCTAGGGTTATGATAATGATGAAGTGTATGTTCACAACAACCAACAGACAGATAAAGACTTTAATTTAATCCACAACACTTTACAACACTGTGACACTCACATACATATAACACTCTATAAGACTATCTTAATAAGTCAAGGGTAACTTTTAAAAATATGTATTAATTCCTGTCAATAATAGATATCCTGATTCAACTACAAAGTGAACCAGGAATCACAATCAAATGTAATCATAAGTTGTATGTACACAATTTATAGATAGGATCTTTGTATTGACATATATTATTATTGCACTATGTGTGTAAGTTGTGCTGTAGTACTATGAGGTAATACTGGCTTGTCAAGCTAAGTTGTTGTTTATCATCATGACTTCAAGTGTTTGTTTCTGGTGGAAATAATATTGGTAAGGTTCACAGTTTCTTTTGATTTGAAACAAATAAATGTCCCTCTTGAATTAAGGTAAAGTCACTGTTAGAGGGGGGTTATACACAAGATTGAGCTGCTCTGGCCACACACTCTTAACTTCTGTGTGAGCGGCAGGAAACAGTCTCCACTGCTCGCTTGCTTCACCGTGTTCTTGAGAAACAATACTGGTCGCTATCTTGACCAAGGAGTATGCTACCAGCCTCTGGATTCAACAAGACTCAGACCAGGTGCTGCTTCAATACGTTAGGACCACGATCCCTGAAACAAGAAGGTTGTACCTCCTACTTCAGAACTAATTTATAATCTATTTCCACACTGAAGCACAATACATAACAAACACCGAGTTCAGCGCGGTAGGCCAACTGTTAGCTTCTCATGTAACACATTCACCAGTATTCCTCTCCCTAATGGTTACAACGCCTCTGCAATTTCAGCATTATTTCCTTATATTCAATAAGATAGGTGTCATAGTACTATTTGGCAATCCCATATAGGCCTATGCAGTTATACTCCTCTCCGACAAGTTTTGTTCCTGGTGGAGCAATATCTAGGCTTTTCCTCATGGTTGCTACTGAACTACACACAGACAGACATAATTTATCAATTCACGTTCAATTTTTCATCTAAAAGATATCAAATATGTCAAGCTTACCACAATTCATGAAATATTAAACAAATACGTTGACTGGCGATGAATTATGGCACAATTCCGATCTGCCTCTGTCCCAGGCTTTCATTAGAAAAATATGAGCTGGATCTCAACGCACTAGCTTCTCAGTAAGTTTATTTTCAAAATGTGGCACTGAACAGACGCTCCTAATTGACTATATTAAATGGTCTAGCCAATAGGACCATGTTTACAAAAGTATTTGAAAAAAAAGTACCCTTCCTACCGTTTCCCGTAACAACCAAAAATAGTATTTGCAATCGACTAATCATGTTTAGGCTTACATATTCTTCTAGCCAATCAAATAGGATTTAACTTGTTGGCCTATTTCCTGTAAAATAGTGGTTTTAAAACAAGCCACTGAGCAATTATGATCTGGTGGTGTCAGACAGCACCCCTATAATATTTTGGCTATAATTTGTTAATTATTAGACTAGTTGCTTAACACCTAACATATTCTTTGTCAGCAAGTCCTAAGGCACCCAAATATATAAGTTTTAATGGAGCTAAGTGGCTGCGTTCAAAATATGTATTTTCTTCTAGGATAGTCGTGCTGTTACCACCTCCTCACTTCCAAACTATGGGGTGTCTTCTGTACTGTCATGATTTCAGACGTAAAACAGTAGAATGTCATGTTTCCTAATAAGCATTAAACATGTTTTTTAAAACCTAACCGTGTATTGGTAGTGTTTTTTGTCACTGTTTATTTGAAAAAAAAGTTAGTGCTTCATGCCTTTCGCTTGGGGGTGGCATTAATTGTATATCGCGAGACGGCGTGTTAGTATTGAATGCGTTCCTCCTTCTCTCTCTCTCTCTCTCTTCTAAGGCCGTCTGTCTTTTAGTTACGCAGTGTATAAAATGAAATTAATGGAATATTAATCCAGGTCATTACGCAGTGTGTCTATCTCAAGGTTTTCTAAGAAATACAGTACACGTTGTATTGTTTTTTTGAAACGCGTGTATGCTGCTGTAGGCTTTACTATCAAACGTGAAAGCGTTACACTTATGCAGACGAAGTAGAAAAAGGGGGATTTTTGTACGCCATTGTGACAGCACTGGTCTTTTACCATTCTTCTTTCCTTTTATTGAATTAATTCGTTAGGCTTTACATTTACTTTTTAATTTAGATATGTGGATTTAGAATGTTTCACGACACCTCATCATATCAATATGTGAACGAGCTGACCACTCGTCTGAAAGCTGGATGGAAACTGGCAAATGATAATTTGAGACAAGCCAGGAAGAAACATGCAGCTTATTTTAATAGGAAAGCAAAGGACAGAGAATTAGCTGTGGGAGAGAAAGTGCTTCTTCTACTACCCGGCAGCCAGAATAAGTTGCAAATTGGATGGCAAGGTCCATATACGGTTCTAGAGAAGGTGTCTAGAACAAACTATAAAATTGACAAAAAGGGGAAGGAGAAAATATATCATGTGAACCTTTTATAGAAGTATCTGGACAGACCAATCCAGGAAGGCACCCCCTTACTGACCTTGGCTATCGCAACTGAAATGAAAAAGGAACCACTCACCTCACATGAATACCCATTACACCCCTGTGAGACAGCCGCACACGTAAAAGGCAGTAAGCACCTGACTAAAAATCAGAGGGAGAGAGTTCAACAGGTTCTGGAGGAACATACGGATGTGTTAACAGATAAACCAGGACATACTAATTTGCTACAGTATGACATGAAGATGGTAGACTCAACACCAATCTGTATGAGAGCCTATTCTGTTCGTTTCGCTAAGGAGAAGGCATTGAAAGAGGAGATAGATTATTTGTTGAAAGAAGGGATTATTTCTCACAGTGAATCTTCTTTTAGCTCTAGTGTAGTTTTGTTGAGGAAACCGTCTGGGGCACATAGACTGTGCATAGATTACAGGAAACTAAATGCTGTCACAGAAGGTCAGGTGGATCCATTACCAGACACAAAACAGTTATTTGCCAGATTGAACAAGGCAAAATACTTTTCGAAGGTGGATCTTAGCAAAGGCTATTACCAGATTCCAGTGAAGCCTGAAGTTAGACCTTATTTAGCTTTTAGCACCTCGGAAGGACATTATGAATTCAACATGCTACCATTCGGATTGAAAAATGCTCCGAGTGTATTTTCTAGGATGATGCGCAAATTGTTGGATCCCTTGAATAATCCATGTATCACAAATTTCATGGATGATATTCTCATCGCCACAGAAACATTTGAAGAACACATTAACTCTCTGAATATGTTATTTGATAGGCTCAGAGAAGTGAACTTAACTGCTAGACCAACCAAATGTTGTATTGGATGCGAAGAGTTGGAATTCTTGGGACATACTTTATATCAGGGTAACATGACCCCTGACCCCAAGAACTTGGAAAAACTGCAGAGAGCACCTAGACCGCAAACAAAAAAAGACGTGCGATCATTCGTGTCGTTATGTGGGTTTTACCAAAAATATATCTACAAATTTTAACTCTATATGTGCTCCTCTGACTGATCTGACTCGCAAGGGAAATCCAGATAAAATTGTTTGGTCAGCGCAATGTGAATTGGCATTTCAAGAGTTAAAGGAAAAATCACTAGCAAGCCTATTCTCAAATTGCCTGATTTGACTCAGGACCTTGTGGTGAGAACAGACGCAAGCAATGTAAGCCTGGGGGCTACTTTGTTGCAAAGGTCCTCTTCACCCAATGGGGAACTGAAAACAGTCGCTTATGCAAGCCGCAAGTTGAACAAAGCGGAACAAGGATATTCCACAAGCGAAAAAGAATGTTTAGCGTTAATCTGGGCAATAAAAAAGTTCCAAATCTATCTGTATGGTAGGACTTTTGTGGTCCAGACAGATAACCAGCCTCTCGTGTTCTTATCTCAGGCCAAGCATGAAAATGCAAGATTGTTAAGATGGTCTTTATTGTTGCAACCATATCAGTTTAATATTGAATATATCCCGGGATCACAGAATGTCGGTGCAGATTTCCTCAGTAGGCACCCCTGTGATCAAATTTAGAGTAGTTGGCAGGCGTGAGGAGTTAATTTTATCTATGTGTATCACTGGTTTTGGAACTTGCATTAGTGCATGTTCTCAGGTGGGGAGATGTGTGGTGAAATTACAGTGATGCAACGTTAAAATTCCTCCATTTATAAAGATAACAGGTAAAATGACATGTAGGGATAAAAATATTGATAAGATACACTGATACATTCTCGCCCACGCCAGCGTTTTCTAGCGCCATTGAAAACTAACTAGTTATAACATGCAGACTAACGGCCTATCCTTTTAGACGGGGTAGAAACGGAGATAAAAAGAAAAAAAAATGTGGCGGTCTGAACACGTGTTTAAATCTAAAGGCTAGAAGACGCAATTTGTAGTTTTTAAAGAAAAAAATTACGCCACTAGTTGACACAATGTAAGGAATTGGACGAAAAACGACCTTAGCTCTTGTCAGAAACAGACGTATCTTGGACGTTCTACGGTAAATAGTCGTTTTAGTTTGAATATAGTGGCGAACGCCGTGAACGAAGGTACAAAAACAAATTTCAAAACTAACCTTGAAAAAAGTAGGTTTTTTCTTAATAATAAGTTTAGGAGAATAAAAACTAGCTAGTTTGATAGCCCATCTTTACCTGAGAAATAATATACTTTTAATTACACAGACGGACAGATAACACGGAAGATATTGACGAAAGACTGTATTGTTCAATACAGACTAGCCGACAGTTATTTGTGCATACTTCTCACAAAATTCACTTTTGACGCGTCCTTGAGCCTAACGCAGAAAAACAAACTGCATGTGGACAAGGGGCAATCAGGGGAGGGTAGAAGCTAAAAATAACTTAGCATAGAAATCGTATAAGTAAGTGGGGAAAAATTGTGTATTTTTTTTTTTTTGTAGTTTCGTCTAAAACCAAGTGTAATTTTGGGAAAAACCAAGTTCGGACGGACAGATCGACATAAATATATTACACACTAGACAGAAACTGGACCTAAATTGGACATTGTAGTTTAAATATTTGAACGGTAGAGGGGAAGTCCGCTGATTGGACGGAAGCGTTCATATTATAGAAAAAAAAGTAGAGGCAAGTGCCATTTTGTTGAAGACTGTCCATATACACAGTTCGTTAATGCTAGAAGAGTGATTTCCAGGAGATATTATATATTATCAGTGGGACGCCATAGTCTAGCCAGCAGCTCAGCTGAGTTTTGCTAGTACAACGTAACTGTGTTTTCAATTTTGAATTGTGGTAAGGAGAAATATTCATTAACCCTTTTATTTAACATTTAATATTTTGAGTGATTGATACTGCCATGTCATGAAAAATGATTACGACAAGTGAGTACTTATTCTAGGTCCCCAGCGACAGTCCAGGGCCTAGAGGCAATGAACCAAATGAAAAAACATAACTAAGAATGTAAAAGACAGCTCTTTATTTCAGGAAATCAGTGGGAACATATCACCCACCTTATTCTATAGAAAAAAAAAAGAGATTAATGAAAATATTTCAGATGCAGTGCAGTTCATAAAGGAATGGGAAACTAGTGCTATTTGATACCGCCTGGGTGAGATGTGCTGGGTCGGTCAGAGAGATCTGACCCGGTATTTGTAATTTGTTTGCTTTGTTGTGTGTAAAAATGGTGAAGTAGGCAGTGTGTTGACACATGGCAAACATTTTGGTTTCAGAGTTTCTGGTCTGGCACTGCGCTAGTGCCAGATGCGTTGAAGAGGTCCAAGAGTGGATGATTAAGAAGCCTACCATTTTACTCCAGCAACTGTGAGGAGTGGGCCATTGCAAGTCTTTACTACATCGTCACAGGCCAGATAAGTTGAAAACCTGGCCTGCTGTGGATTCATCAAATTTTTCCACAATAAAATAAATAAACAAAATCCTGGTGTATAAAAACTATACCTCAGTTCCATATTTCAAAGACAATGACTATTGTAAACAGAGATCGGGTATCATGACACCACCCCGACTAGGCATCCAGTGGAAGTTTTCCAAAGACACTGTAGTTAGTGTTAATATTAACCAATGTAACAATATATCTATGTACAAAATTTTCATTTTGATTATTTAATATATATATGCACTTTTATTGATAAATACATATTATTTCATACGTCCTGACCAGAAGACAATTTGGTTCAGGACTAAATAAATTCCAAAAAATTTAAATTCTAAAGCCAGTGTTAGTTGATTTGATCATAGAGCTTATTATTATTAGAATTAGTGTTTACATGTGTGTGTCTGTGTATTTAATTACCTACACATCACATTTCATTACCCTAGACATTAAACGTAGCTAACATACATAATAGCAGAAAAAGTCTGTTTGAGGTCATAAGTGGTAGCAGAAAGGCATTCTGTAACTCACATAAACTGTTAATTTCAGGAGCCTTCACAGATGACCTCATCCAGTACACTAGGTAACATAGCAACCATGCAATAACATCAAAAACCACTACACGGCCATCTTTCCCCCCTTTCTCATCTCTCGCTAGCATGTATTTTCAAATAACTACTTGTTTTAGTGACGTCAGAAATACTACCGCGAGGAGGAAATAAAATTGTCTGCGTGTTTGCCTCTGTTGGCTTTGCCACCGCGTGTATATATGCAAGGCACAACGTGTCAAGCGAAGCGGGGTTTTGCGTGGCGGGGTAAGAATAGGCGTTAAATATTTGGAGTGTCTCGTGTTACACTACCAAATTTGTAAGGATTATTACTTATTACCAGTGTTAAAGTCAAAATATTACGTTAATTCAGACAGTAGTTTGGCGGCACACTTCCGCAAAATCGTTAATTGTAAGTCTTGCCACAGTCTCTATCAGATCGGGCAAAATGTTAAAAATGTACGTCACAAGGAAAGCGAGGAGGTTTAAACGGTGGGATCGGTTCTAAGCCTGTCCACGGCACAAAATTCAGCGCTATGCTGGCGTGTGAGAGGATCACCGTCAGACACAATAGGGCGGGTTTATTTATTATCATTTTATGACTACAATCTTACTGAAATGAGCGATTATTCTCGCAGATTTTACTACACACCTCCCATCCTAAAACATGCATTCATTTGCAGGTTATAATCTGCGAGATAACTTAGCTCAATGAAGTCTTACGCGTTTTTCTGATCTTCATCATAAGTATGTCTACTCAAAAAGTCTGCACCTACGTTCTGAGGGCCGGGAATATATTCAATCAGAAATGAGTATGGCTGCAATAATAAAGACCATCTCAATAATCTGGAATTTTCATGCTTGGCCTGTGACAGGAATACGAGAGGTGAATGATCCGTTTGGACCACAAATGTCCTGCCATATAAATAAATCTGGAATTTTTTTATAGCCTATATCAAAGCTAGACATTCCTTTTTACTTGTTGAATAATTTTTTTCCGCCTTGTTCAACTTGCGGCTTGCATAAGCGACTGGGTTCAGTTCCCCATCTTGCGAGGAGGACCTTTGCAACAATGTAGCGCCTAGGCCCACATTGCTTGCGTCACTTCTCACGATAAATTCTTGATTCAAGTCAGGCAATTGCAATACTGGCCTGCTTGTGAGTTTTTCTTTTAACTCCTGGTAAGCCAATTCACACTGTGCGGACCAATTTATTGTATCAGGTTGACCTTTGCGAGTTAAATCCGTCAGAGGATCACATATAGAGTTAAAATGTTTAATGCAATTTTGGTAGAAACCACACAACGACACGAAAGATCGCACATCTTTCTTTGTTTATGGTCTAGGTGCTCTTTTCAATGTTTCCAGATTCTTGGGATCAGGGGTCATTGATAAGAATCTTTTTTCTTATTAATGATGTCCACCAAATGATAAATATAAGTGGATGGAAGCAGACATTATCATCATCAGTTGATAAACTCTTAATACAAGACCCTTGCCCTAAGCAAGAGACATGCTGAGAAATCTGAAGCTCGCTCGAACATCACCAGAGTTAAATACTGTGTTGTTGTGTTGCTCGTGGTTCGAGTATGGAATGTCAACGTGACCTACGCAGTGGTGTGTAGACATAGATGGAGTGTATAATGTGCGAATGATAGGAAGAGTTCGTGGTGTTGACAAATGTTCTTTTCTCACACTCATGTATGGCTGGAAGTCATCGACACCAACGACTGTGTACCTTTATTAAAGTTTAATTGGACGTACACACTCGACAGCACAGATAGTGACAAATCACAGGTTGGCATAATACATCATGGTACAGTGGATAAATGGTCTTGCAATGTTATGTTACATGGGCACTCATGTAGAATAATAGTATAATGGACTGTCAGTAGCCAAGCACTCAGTATTGCCCATATATATATCAACTGAGTTTACTGACAAAGCACGTCAGATTATAAACAATATCCAAGATGGCTTCTAGACCTAATCTCGTCTAGCGAAGATTCCTTAACATAATGTCCAGCACAGATTTTTCCATATAATTATATTGAACCGCTAGCAATGGGTTCTCATGTGTAGCAGTGATCTCTGGACTAATCAAGCGATAATACGGGCATCCCTTTTCTCTTCTTGAAAGTCACTACATGTTTGGTTCCAAGATGGCTTCACTCGTGAGCTGTCACTCACGTTTGGATACAGATAATGAATCTGTCCTAAAGTTAGTCATTCATTAAACATTTCATTGCTCTGTAGATTTGATCATGAACAATTGACTGCATTCTACAGGATATAGTGCTGCTAGGAATCAGAATCGTTTTTTTTTTCATCTAGTTAGATGTATCCTCTCAGACGTACAAATCATCCCTATCGAAAAACGGTGGCTTCGTACGAGAGTTTAAAAGAGTATCTTTATTACCTTGGTTTTCAGAAATATGATTTTGCCATTCCTTGGCAATAAGAATGAACACTGGGGTAAAGCATACACGATAGGTCTAGACGACTATCACTTTCCCCAAAAACCACTGAGATCACTTTTTCCCCGGCGTCAAGCCGACATAGAAAAAACACAGCCCATCATCAGGGCGAAGCCAAAAAAACACCTCTCTCGCGACACATCCGCCGAACAGCCTTTGACCTCTCTAGAGACAACAGAACATATAGTTCGACTTAGATATGTAAAGATATACAGATATAAGACAGATTCGTCCTACACAGACAAACAATACACATAAATTCAGGCCATAGATATTCTGAAGCAAGAACAATCTATTACTACCCAAACAAAGAATAAATCGCAGTAAAACTGGATTCATCCGCGGAGTTCGATCGAAAGAGACGGCACAACTTTCAAGGGAAGTAACTCAATAATGACTTTCCCTTAAGCACTAAAAAAATATCTATTTTGTTTACAAAATATTTGCGAACATAACAAGTATACCAATGTATAATATTGTAAGATATCAAAGACTGCACGTAACAGTCTTACCACACCTCCAGGGAAAAAAAAATGGAACATTTTTTTTCTTTTTGAAATACATCTAGGAGCAACGTACAATAGGCTCACAACGCATGAATAATGCGCAGATGAAAATATCAGGAATACATATAACGCCTAATATGAGGCTAAGTCGACTTATGGAGCGACTGGTGAGAATGTGTCTCATAAACTGAGAGAAATTATTTCTCTATAAGTATATTTTTCCAGGAAGGTGTCATCAAAGTATAATACAATTCTGGCAATTACACGATGCCTAAAAAATTCATACCATCATTTCGTATTAGATATCTTACATTTATGATTTATGAAGAAAAAAATCATCAAAGCACAGCGGTGAATAAACATCAATGAACCGCTATGTAGTGATACAATCATTATATTATTAAATTACAAATTTGTATCTATCATGATATAGAAAAGGAACTACTATAGAACTAGACATATCAAGAAGTCTAAGCCCTAATAGTTATGTGGAATCATGTGGGCATCTTGACAGAATGTCTGCCATCACATTATCTGATCCACGAATAGCTCGCACAGAGAAATGAAAAGGTTGAAGAGCAATTGCATATCGAGTAGACCTCGAGCTCTTCAAATTCTTACTCTGTATAGCAGTAAGAGCTTTTTGGTCGGTTTCTACTATGAAATGTGCGCCCAGAAGGAATCTCTGTAGTTTGAGGATCGACCAAACCATAGCTAATAGCTCACGGTCTAAAACCGAATAATTCCTTTCTGCCGCATTAAGTTTTCTGGAAATATACATTACAGGATGCAGAGTTCCAGAGTACTCTTGCATTAGTGCCGCTCCAATCCCAGTGGATGAAGCGTCACTACGAAGAACGAATGTTTTATCTTTAGTGGGTAGCACTAAAATAGGTGGTGTTGAAAACAATGTTTTAATCTTATCCAGAGAGCATTGGCATTCCTGAGACCAGTGGACCACATTAGGCGAACCTTTCTTTAGAAGTGTTGAAAGAGGTGCCATGATAGAGGATAGATTCTGAATGAATCTGCCATAAAATTGAATAAGACCTAACAGACTTTTCACCTGTTTTTTAGTCTTAGGGATTGAGATGTTAAGTATCTTACTAGTATTTTGTCCTCTGTCTTTAGGAAACCATGACCAACTCGGTGGCCTAGGAAAGAAATTTCGCTGAAACCAATATAGGCTTTAGAGGGTTTCGCTGTCAGGTTGTGCTCGCGCAAAGTAGACAGCAATTCATCTAACCCTGAATAGTGATCTTCCCAAGTATCGCTGAAATGACAGATGTCGTCTAGATATGCAATGACATCTGACCGATAAGATAGGATTCGGCGCATCATGCGTACGAATGTAGCTGGTGCGTTCATAAGACCGAAAGGCATAAAATTCCATTGGAACAAACCTCTAGGTGTTGAAAAAGCCGTGAGAGGTTTGGCGCGTTCAGATAAAGGAACTTGCCAATATCCTTTAGACAAATCAAGTTTAGTGAAAAAATGAGATTTGGAGAGTCGAGTAAGTAGTTCTTCCAGTAAAGGCATAGGTTCAGCATCGAACTTCGTTACCTGATTCAATTTTCGATAGTCAACGCAAAGACGTATGTTATTGTCTTTTTTACGCACAATAACCATCGGCGAAGAATATGCAGAGGTGGATGGTTCGATTATTTTCAAATCTATCATCTCATCCAACTCTTTCTCGACCTGTGCTTGAAAATGTATAGGTATAGGATAAGGTCTAACCCTAATAGGAGTATGGTCAGTTAGAACAATGTCATGTTCAATGACATTTGTTTGTCCAGGGATGTCAGTGAGTACATCCTGAAATGTTTGCAACATAGTTGAAACTTGTCGCTGTTCTCCTAGAGACAAATCAGGAGAGACAGTAACGTTCTTCCATGATTCACTAGAATGAAGTGGGATCATTGGAAGAGGAAGATTTACATCTGAAAAACTTGTTTCCTCATCCTGTATCACGGACAGTGATGAGTAATGACCATGTTGTACTGGAGAATTGTCCGTTGCTTGGAAAATGGGTTGCAAATAATCCAGACGTTCATGGAATTCAGTAAGCATATTGATATGGAAGGTTTTATGCTTCCCATCAATATCGACAATATAGTCGACATCGGAAATTTTCGATATTATATCGTACGGACCTTTCCAAGAAATAAGTAATCTGTTTTCCCTACAAGGTAGTAATACAAATGCTTTGTCACCAGGACAAAGTTGTCGTAAGCATCTCTTCTTATTGGCAAATTGCCTTGCCTTCTGTTTCGCAAATTCAGAAGAAGAAGTTGCTAATTTGCATGCTTCGATAATCTTTTGTCTCAACGCGATGACATATTCGTAGGATGACTTTGTGTCATCGTCAATATTGTCAGATGTTATGAGATCGTGAAGCAACGACATAGGGCCACGCGGACGCGCGCCAAAGACGAGTTCAAAGGGAGAAAATCCTGTATGTTCATTGGGTACCTCTCTGTAAGCGAAGAGGGCCGCAGGTAAAACTCTGTCCCAGTCTTGAGGATGATCCTCAGTTATCTTCCCTAGTAAGTTTTTAAGTGTTCTATTAAGGCGTTCGACCATACCATTAGACATTGGATGGTAGATACTACTTAAAGATCTATCTATCTGCAGAGTAGACATTACTTGAGACATGGTATCTGATATTAGTTGGGTGCCATGGTCTGACAATATCTCTCCGGGGAAACCCAAACGAGAAAATATAAGCCAAAGAGCATCTGCAATATCAGCAGTAGTAATGCTCTTCAGAGGAATAGCCTCTGGCCAACGTGTGCACATATCAACACATGTCAAGATAAACTGATGTCCTCTGGCAGACTTGATCTTAAATGGACCAATAATGTCTATGGCCTTTTTTTGAAACGGCCGAATAGGAATGTCCGCCGCCTGAATGGGTGCAGCATGCCGTGGACCTTTGGATTTAACTTCCTGACATACTTTACAAGATCGACAATAAATCCGTATGTCCTTGTTTACCAATGGCCAAAAGAAAGCCGCAAGGACTCTTGACTTAGTACGGGAAAAACCCATGTGTCCAGCACACTGAGAGTCGTGAGCGTGCTGCAAAATTTTAACTCTCAAATTCTTGGGAACCAGGATTTGAGAATGACTTGACGTAATGGAGTCTTGAACCATACGTACAAGTACGCCATTCTTCTTTGTAATCCACGATTTACGACTTGTGTCTTTATTCGGATCACCTTTAGTTGCAAGAATGAAGAATTTCTTCAGAGTGGGATCATCTTCTTGCTGTTTTATAAACGAGTCACGAGAAATTACCAAGGGATCACCTTGGTTATGCACTTCATTATCTTCAGTAGATGAAGTTTGAGGCATATTAAGAGCCTGAGCTCTAGTGACTACAGCGTTAGCAATCTGCATGTTTTGCCTTTCCCACGCGGAAATTTGTTGCGGAGTGCATTCTTTGACTCCATGAATGCGACCGATGATGAGGTCAGCGATCGGATTCGGGAGAAGACATGCGTGTACATCTCCTGTAAAGAAAGGAGTAGCAATCCTAATGATAGCAGTAGAGTATTTCTCTAATGTGCCGCCAAATGTTACACATTTGACTACTTGTCCAGTGGCACGGGAAGGATCTACGAGTGACTGCCTAACACCAATTGTGGTGCATCCAGAATCAAATAGCACAGAGACTGGATTGTTATTCACTAAACCCTTATGTAAGACAAGAGAACCTCTTCCATCATGCGCGACTGATGCCGGAAGAGCAGGAAGAGGATGGCCACAGCTTAAAGTAGACACTGTGGTTGGCTCAAATAACGTTTTGCATTGGGGGCACTGAGATGCTCTCCCAAAATCAAAAGCGGCACATGCCATATTACTAGCATCATTATTATCTTTACTCTGTTTATAGGCTTCATGGGACTCTTGTTGTGCAGAGTTTGCCTGAAAATGTGGTTTATGTCTTTTGTTTTGAGATCTACCTCGGTTATTATCACCTCTGTAGTTATTGTTACCTCTATTGTAACCCCTATTTGGGTTTGAGTCATAGTTCCCTTGGTTACCATTATCATATTCATTATAATGAGTATCTCTGTAATTATGATCTTGTTGACTCCAAGACGGATAACCCTGATAGTTTCTATAATTACTTCCTCTACGGAAATTCCTATAATTATGACCACCCCTGTGTCGAGAGCTATCAGCTCGTCTCCAGTTCTTTGAAGAAGAACCCTGAAATGATTGGTTACCTTGGTTTTGATAACTATTATGGTTACCTTTTTTATCAAATCTGTTTTGAGGTCCCTGAAATCTGTGTGAATAATTGGGATTGTATGGTGTTGCTGAAGCAACTGGCATACCCTCCTTAATCTTAGTGTTGCCAAAAGTCACGTCGGTGGTGCAGTGACATATTGGGAACAATATTCTTCCATTTCCTTTAGAGATTTGGGTTTACGCTCATGTATAAATTCCAGGAATGGTTTGTTAACACATGACATAATCTTATCTCTGAGCAACAAATCCATAAGTCCTTCATACGTTTTTTCTGTTTTGGAAAGCTCAATCCAACGATCAACTGTGAGACGTGCCTTTGCAGTGAATTCTGAGAATTCTACACCTGTCTCAGGCACCATCGTCTTAAACAAAAGGCGATAGCCTTCCTCACTTAGCTGGTATTTTTTTTATCAAAGCCGCCCTAATGACATCATAATTATCCTTATCTGCTTCTCCTACAAGGCATAATCTAGTCAAAGATTCACCTTTCAAGTTTTCTGCTAATTGATTAGCGTATTGTGATTTATCCACATTATGTGTACGACAAGAACGTTCAAATCTATCCAGCCAGAATGTAATATCGTCACTGGACTGATTGAACGGTGGAACCTTAACCTTGTAAGTAGAAGGTTTACCATTACCACTAGATGCCTGATTAACATTAATCATACTTGTCAATCTCAATTTCTCTAACTCAAATTCATGTTCTCTTATTGCTTTTTTTTTTTTCTTCAGCCTCTCTGTCTAATCTTTTTTGTTCAGCTTCCCTGTCTAATCTTTTTTGTTCAGCAGCAGCTTCTCTTTCTAATTTTTTTTGTTCAGCTTCACTGTCTAATCTTTTTTGTTCAGCAGCAGCTTCTCTTTCTAATTTCTTTTGTTCAGCTTCAAATCTCCTTTGCTCCACCTGCATCTGCAATTTCTTTTGTTCAGCAGCAGCCTCAGCTTCTCTTTCTAATCTTTTCTCTTCAGCCAGAGCTTTTCTCTCTTCTGCAGCTAATGCTTTGTCATATTGAGCAACTGCCCATTCTTCTAATTGTTGACCAGCCTTATCAAGGGCTTTCCCTTGTATAATGAAGTATTCTAATGTAGACATGGTGTCTAACAATAATACTAATCACCTGAAACAATAATAATACCACAAGTTCTTAATGACTTGATTAATCAGTATACTATCCCAATATCTGTGGGTCACAAGCCTTAATAAGGTCTTGTATAACAGTAATAATAATCAAGTACTGGTTTATACCATAACCCAAGTGCAGTGCACAGGCAATTGTGTCTTATGAAATATACCTATATATAAAACATATGTCAACCAACAGAATACATAAAGTACAAATAGGACTGACAATACGAAAACGTTTGCAGAAATCAAAATAAATCAAATAGGGAAATCAATGAAAATAATCACTGAATCTGCAAAGAATAACAACACAAATGACGTCACAGTATATGAATATAAATTGTGAATAGAACTGAAAGATAGAAAAGGTTAGACCAACAAATTACAAACAATTCAAAACAAAACTAAAGAACAAAGAAATATTACAAAAATAACAATAATTACAGACTTCACAGCTAACACAAAAGCAACAGTTGTCGCAAGCAAATTTTCAATCAAGAAAATTGCACCTATAGAAAACGCCCACAACGGACCCTCTATGACGTGGGATATTCTGTTGTGAGGACGCCGCCCAACCTTAAACACAACCCGCTGACATATAAACTAACATACTATACAAACAAATAACATGTAACATATCATAAATACATATATCATGTGTGTAATGTGTTGCAAAATAGGCTCAGTTTTACAGTAATGGCAAAGTTATTCTTGTAAAATAAATAAACTGCCACTTTATTGAAATATATATTCTGGCCTTAAATATTAAAGTTCATATATAGAAAACAAGAAGATCCATCGATGAAAATAGGACTTCTTAGTTCAATAATACTGTCTTCTTGTTAACATTGACAAGAATTGATCCAACTGTTCTGTGAAACTCTGTAATGTCTAATGTAAAAATGTCAACAACGCTGACCTACATACTGCATTCACTTGACAGGTCACGTGACGAAGTGTTGACAAAGAGCAAACCAATACTGCAAGTGTGTCGTATCAGCCACAGGAAACGGTCTGGTATCGGTAATCTGTTGACGTCTGAACTTCTGCGAGGTCAAACCCAGAAAGCTGGTCCACCAGTTGATAAGAATCTTTTTTCTTATTAATGATGTCCACCAAATGATAAATATAAGTGGATGGAAGCAGACATCATCATCAGTTGATAAACTATTAATACAAGACCCTTGCCCTGAGCAAGAGACATGCTGAGAAATCTGAAGCTCGCTCGAACATCACCAGAGTTAAATACTGTGTTGTTGTGTTGCTCGTGGTTCGAGTATGGAATGTCAACTTGACCTACGCAGTGGTGTGTAGACATAGATGGAGTGTATAATGTGCGAATGATAGGAAGAGTTCGTGGTGTTGACAAATGTTCTTTTCTCACACTCATGTATGGCTGGAAGTCATCGACACCAACGACTGTGTACCTTTACTAAAGTTTAATTGGACGTACACACTCGACAGCACAGATAGTGACAAATCACAGGTTGGCATAATACATCATGGTACAGTGGATAAATGGTCTTGCAATGTTATGTTACATGGGCACTCATGTAGAATAATAGTATAATGGACTGTCAGTAGCCAAGCACTCAGTATTGCCCATATATATATATATCAACTGAGTTTACTGACAAAGCACGTCAGATTATAAACAATATCCAAGATGGCTTCTAGACCTAATCTCGTCTAGCGAAGATTCCTTAACATAATGTCCAGCACAGATTTTTCCATATAATTATATTGAACCGCTAGCAATGGGTTCTCATGTGTAGCAGTGATCTCTGGACTAATCAAGCGATAATACGGGCATCCCTTTTCTCTTCTTGAAAGTCACTACATGTTTGGTTCCAAGATGGCTTCACTCGTGAGCTGTCACTCACGTTTGGATACAGATAATGAATCTGTCCTAAAGTTAGTCATTCATTAAACATTTCATTGCTCTGTAGATTTGATCATGAACAATTGACTGCATTCTACAGGATATAGTGCTGCTAGGAATCAGAATCGTTTTTTTTTCATCTAGTTAGATGTATCCTCTCAGACGTACAAATCATCCCTATCGAAAAACGGTGGCTTCGTACGAGAGTTCAAAAGAGTATCTTTATTACCTTGGTTTTCAGAAATATGATTTTGCCATTCCTTGGCAATAAGAATGAACACTGGGGTAAAGCATACACGATAGGTCTAGACGACTATCACTTTCCCCAAAAACCACTGAGATCACTTTTTCCCCGGCGTCAAGCCGACATAGAAAAACACAGCCCATCATCAGGGCGAAGCCAAAAACACACCTCTCTCGCGACACATCCGCCGAACAGCCTTTGACCTCTCTAGAGACAACAGAACATATAGTTCGACTTAGATATGTAAAGATATACAGATATAAGACAGATTCGTCCTACACAGACAAACAATACACATAAATTCAGGCCATAGATATTCTGAAGCAAGAACAATCTATTACTACCCAAACAAAGAATAAATCGCAGTAAAACTGGATTCATCCGCGGAGTTCGATCGAAAGAGACGGCACAACTTTCAAGGGAAGTAACTCAATAATGACTTTCCCTTAAGCACTAAAAAATATCTATTTTGTTTACAAAATATTTGCGAACATAACAAGTATACCAATGTATAATATTGTAAGATATCAAAGACTGCACGTAACAGTCATGCTACCCTGATGTACTGTATGTCCCAAGAATTCCAACTCTTTACAACCAATACAACATTTTGTTGACCTAGCGGTTAAGTTAGCCTCTCTGAGTCTATCAAACAACATATTCAAAGAGGTAACGTGTTCCTCAAATGTTTCCGTAGCAATGAGGATATCGTCCATAAAATTCGAAGTACATGGATTTTTCAGGGGATCCAATAATTTTCGCATCATCCTTGAAAACACACTCGGGGCATTTTTCAACCCAAACGGTAACATGTTGAACTCATAATGACCTTCCGAGGTGCTAAATGCTAAATAAGGTCGAACCTCAGGCTTTACTGGAATTTGATAATAGCCTTTGCTAAGATCCACCTTAGAAAAATATTTTGCCTGGTTCAGCCTGGCAAATAGTTGAGTAGTATCAGGTAATGCATCCACCTGACCTTCTGTGACAGCATTCAGTTTCCTGTAATCTATGCACAGTCTATGTTCTCCCGATGGTTTCCGCAACAAAACCACACAGGAACTATAAGGAAACTCACTGTGAGAAATAATCCCTTCTTGTAACAAATAATCTTTCTCCTCTTTCAAAGCTTTTTCCTTAGCGAAAGGAATGGAATAGGGCCTCATACAGATAGGTGCTGGGTCTAGTAGTTTCATGTCATATTCCAACAAGTTTGTGTGCCCCGGTTTATCCGTTAACACATCTGTATGTTTCTCAAGGACCTGTTGAACCTTCTCCTTCTGTCCTTTTGTCAGGTGATTATTGATCTTCACCTGTGCAAACGTTTCACTGGTTTTCAGTGGATATTCAAATGAGGAGAGAAAGTCATTTTTCATTTCGGTTGCGATAGACAAGGCCAATAGGTTTGTTCCTTCCTGGATTTGTCTGTCCAGATATTTCTTCAAAAGGTTCACATGATAGACGTTTTCCTTTCCCTTTTTGTCTATCTTATAATTTGTTCTGGATACCTTTTCCAAAACTGTGTATGGCCCTTGCCATCCGATCTGAAGTTTATTGTTGCTGCCGGGCATAGAAGAAGCACCTTCTCCCCTACAGCAAGCTCCCTATCCTTAGCTTTCGTATTATAATAAGCAGCATGCTTTTTCCTGGCTTGTCTCAAATTATCATTTGCCAGTTTCCAACTAATTTTTAAACGAGTGGTCAGTTCGTTCACATATTGATAGGATGAGGTAACAGTCTCCTCTGCCTTCTCATCTGTCCAGGTCCTTAACAAAGCTTCGAGAGGACCTTTTATTGGCCTCCCAAATAACAGGGTTGCGGGTGCCATTCCGGTTGAATTATGTGATACTTCCCGGTACGCAAACAATGCGGCGGGCAAGTATTGGTCCCACGTATCAGGTTTCTCATGTGCCAGCTTTCTCAGGATAGAAATGAGAGTCCCATTGAACCTCTCTACCTGGCCGTTCCCTTGGGGGTGATACCGACTACAATGAAAGTGCTTGGCTTGAAACAACCTGAAAACCTCTTCTGTTAGTTTCCCCTTGAACTGAGAGCCATTATCAGTCAAGATTTGATGCGGGAATCCTAACCTTGTGAATATCGTAAGTAATGCCTCTGCCACATGTTTCGAATTGATTGATGACAGGGCTACCGCCTCTCCCCACATAGAACAAGTGTCTACCAGAGTGAGGATGTAACTGTTCCTCCTCTTGGTCCGAGTGAGAGGTCCCACAATATCCACGGCAACTCTCTCAAATGGGGTTCCCACTATGGGCATTTCCCCAAGAGTTGCTGGAGCAGTCCAATGCTTTGGAGCTACTCTCTGGCATTCGGGACAGGATTTTACATATCTCTTTATGTCTTCCGTTATCCCTGGCCAGAAATAATGACAAGCTATACGCTGTCCTGTTGCGCTAATCCCCATGTGACCACTGAAGGGGATAGTATGACCTAACTCCATCACCTTTTCCTTATATGAACTGGGAAGGACCAGCTGTCCGTGACCAGCTGAACCAGTGCCGGCCTTCCAATATAACAATTTATTCTTCATATAGAATTCTCCTTTATTAGGAGGAGTATGGCTCTTTGGGAGTTTCTTATAGAACGGCTTCAGTGACCTATCTTCAGCCTGTGCCTTCCTCATCTCCTCTGGATGAGTATTTATAGGTTCATCTTCTTCCTTTCTGGATTGTGATCGGGTCTGGACGGCTGCCAAGACCACGAGTCTCTTGGGATTCCCCAAGTAGACATAACGACACCCCAATATCAGAGGGTATATGGGTGCGTCTATCACTGCTGCTCTGATTATCCCTTCCACATAGCGAGTTTTCACTGTTATCCTTGCAATGGGAAGTTTCATGAGTGGTAGGTCCTTGGTCGCCCCTTGTATCTCCACCGTTTCTGTGGTATACTGATCTGGGTTCACCAAGTGCGAGCTCACGACAGCATCAAAATCTAAACCTGTATCATAGAGGCACCTTATGGTGACCTCATTGCATACAACATCCTCGCAAACTGGGGGGTGATAAGGTTCCTGCTGTCCAGCAGGTTTATCCTTTACTTCCTGGTTCCCCTTTTTCATAGCAGCAAATCCAGCAGGTTTACTTTTACAAAACTTAGTGTCATGTCCCTCCTTCCTACAATGTTTACAATACCATCTACCTTGATGAAAAGATTTTCTTTCATCATTCTTTCTGTCATTGAAATGTGAGGTTTTATTTTTAAAATCATTTCGAGGCCTATCAAAGTTCTGCTTACTTCTGTTGTCGTATTTATTATAGTTTTGAGGAGCCTTATACTGATCTACTGGTTTCTTCTTGATGCCAACTACCTCTGCCTGGGCTGCCTGATACCTCTCAGCGACATTAATTATCTCACCCAGCCTTTCCGTGCCCTGTTCCATGAGAAACTTTCTCATGTCTGGAGCCATGGACTCTCTCATCTGTTCTATGAGTATCATCTCTTTGAGATCTTGGGTTTTCCCCAAAGAAGCCCATTTCTCCATATACGTTTCTAACCGGGCGGAGAACTAGTGATAGGTCTCATCCGACAGTAACCTGGCATTCCTAAATTTCTTTCTATAAAACTCTCCGTTCTTTTCGTATCTTAACAGAAGAGCTTGCTTCAACATGTCATAGTTGTCTTGGTCATCCCTGCTCATTTTAGAAAACACTTCATAAGCTGTTCCCCGAAGACCCTGAGACAACTTTACCCCCCATCTTTCTCTTTCTAACCCATAAGTAGTGGCTAATACTTCATATCTGCTTAAATATGACTCAATGTCATCATCCTTTTTTACAACATAGTCTAAAAAGAACCCCATGGCTGAGTTGGAGGCCCCCTGACTAGCAGTAGCATCAGAGGTAGAGGGGCTGTGACCATTGTCCGGAGCAAGGCCTTGCAACTCTAACTCTCTTAGTCGCAACTCATGCTCCCTCTGTAATCTTTTATCTTCTGCCTCCCTCTCGGCAGTCAATCTCTTTTCTTCTTTTTCTGCCTCCCTCTCGGCAGTCAATCTCTTTTCTTCTGCCTCCCTTTGCAGTCGTTTTTCTTCTGCCTCCCATTGCAGTCGTGTTTCTTCAGCCTCCAATTTTCTCTCCTCAAATTGGAGCCTCTTTATCTCAGCCTCTCTATCAGCCTGTAAGGCCCTAGCCTCCTTCTCAGCCTCAATCTGCAACCTTTTAATTTCTTTCTGCGCCTCTCTATCTAACTCTAATTTCTTCATCTCCCTTGCATCTTCTACCTGCATTTATTTAATTAATTCTGGGTTCTGACACTTTCTTCACTTCCCAAATCTTGGGTAATAATATATGGGGATTCCCTGGGAAAAATAGAATGTTGTTAATGCTAACCCAGACCCCAATGTATGTAGTACTAGGAGAAATTTAAATCCCCGGACAAGCCTACCAATTTATGTAGCAAAGTTTGATTTGCTGCGGAGGTTATGATGGTATCCTAAAAGAATGAAATCAGTGTCTGTATTAACCGTGTGAGGTCAAGCACATGTAGGCCCCTGACTCTATAAATGATGATGATGAATTATGTGCAGGGAACCTAACGCTACCTCCCTAGATCTCACACGGTCACTATTTTGGCTCTAGTGTCTGGTGTATGATGTACCTAGTGTTTAGGGGAGAAATGAAATGATGGTACACAACACAAAAACACTTTAATTTTCTATGAGGAAGTGAATAAAACAAATGGTTAAGTTTTTCTTTAAAATGAATGTTTTTTTCTGTACAATTTAATCTGCCTGTCCAGTCATATCTTTTGGACAGGTCTTTGAAAATGAGGACAAGATAGTTTACAGAAAAGATCAACTAAAATATCTGGACTCTTTGTCCACTAACTGTAAAGTCATTATATGTCTTTCCTTATTGGAATGTTCACAGCTTACACTTTATTCATCTAAGAGGGAGAGTCACTGTGTATGAGGGGCTGTAGTTTCATCATACCCCATAAACTTCCTGAGTATGATTTTGAAATACCAGAGTTTATGCAAACGAAAGTGTCAGATATACCCAGATGCTTAACACATCACCTGGGATTCCTTGTAGAATGATAATAAGGTATGAAGTGGCAGAAAATCTCGATCTCTCAAAATGCCCAAGCTCCTCCCGTTATCTTTTGACAGCATAAACGAATGGTCGGAGATTTGATGGCTTTATTCTCTCTCAGCAGGTTTCCTGTTACCGGCTGGCAACAGGAAATAAAACCTCTGCAACAAAAGGACACCCTGGCCTTTTATATCTGATCACTTATTATATTTATTATTTTCCTACGGTGCTATGGGGTCAGCCTCGCGTGCATTACAGGTGCACTTGCCCCTAATTTTACATGACTCCCACCTTGCTGTGACCACATCTCATGTCACTATGGCAGATACGCCACTGTACGTTTACATAGTTTTCCTCAATAAAATAATGCGGAGTAACCACATTTCCATTGGTATGATTTTCTCTTCTTTTCCTTTTTAAATATAACTGCTTCAGGCAAGTTAAACAGTGTTCGTGGAACACGGAGGCTTACCAATATTCTAATGCAATAATATGAAAACACAATCATGACAACATACATTAGTTAGATACAGTTCAATGTGAGGACTCAACAATGTCTGCTCCCGGCACGTCCTTCACTTTTCCCAATAGCAGTATCTAACTTTGGCAGTATGATTAAACATATGAATTCATAAAGCATTCTTACCCCAAATTTCAAGAAATATAAACAAATGACGCTGACTTGCAAAGAAGTGGCCTCAGTTTCTTCTGCACTGTCCAGACTGTGAATACTTCCTTTTTGCATGAGTGAATATTCGCATGCTCCAGCGGGAATTTATTAGTAATTTGAGTTGTTGTGAGTTGGGAATGCGTGCCTTGTAATAATTTAGCTACAAGCAATGTTGTGAGCAGAGATCAAGACAAGCTGCTAGCGACAGTGAGGCGTGAAGGAAGCTCAGTGGAGCGTGGAAGGTTTTCACGTGTTTGGTGAATATGAGTGAAAGTGGTCAGACAGAGAGAGGGATGTGTGTTGGGTCAGTAGTGTGTTGAGTCAGTAGAGAGTTGAGTCAGTAGAGAGTAGACAGGAGACAGCGAAGAGCGTAGAGAAGAGAAGGGTGGATGTCTGTAGTAGTGCGCGAGTAGAGGGCCAGAGTTGTGCAGTGGATTTATGAAGTAGCCTATTTGTGGCTGTAGTTATTCCGAGGATCAGAGTGATGGTAGAATACTCGGGATTTGTTATGTCTCCAATATTTGTAATGGCTCTGCACCCATTGTGACTTATTTGTGATATTATATATTCACGGAGATTGATTTGGTTGTTGGAGTTGGTGTATTACTCCTTAGACAGTGAGCTAGACGAGCGGTGTATAAGTGTTGTCAGACTTTCTACATCCACCCACGTACACCTTACCCGTCACAGGCATATTGGGAATGTAGTGTTAGGCCCATATTTTATTGACCATCGGCACACTAGGGGTGATGTTGTCAGCATCACGCCGGCCGCCTTAACCTTCCCAGAAGTTGCTCTGGTACCCAATTGGGGCTGGGTCGACCCAGGAGCCGTTTGCGGCCTAAAAAAATCCCACACCATCCCTAACCATAGACCACTGAGCTAGAAAGCCAGTTATAAGTGATAGGCTTACCTGAAATCGAATCAAGGACTATCCAAATGGCGCCATCGCCTTGCTGTGAAAGTAAATTGTTAAAGGACGCACAGCCAAATTTAGCAGCATTTTTTATTATTTATGTAAGTGTTCACCCATGATATGTAGAGAGCATATCGGGTAGGCCTATTTATCTGTTTTTTTTTTTTTTTTTGTTTTTTTTCTCGTCAATTTCAATTTACCATCTGTCACCAGAATCTCTAGATTTTCTCTACAAATGACGTGTCCACCGAGAACTCTACTGAAAGTGTTAGAGAAAATCTAATGAAAATCCATTTTGACCCGTGTCCTCCTCGTGGGTGGAGACACAAAAAGAATACGTATTACTACTTCAGACATGTTGTTAGAGTCGACTAATATAAGGTTGTGCATCGGACTGAAATCTCGTCATGTAAAACAGTTTGCTTCAGACACCACTGCTGTAAGACCACATGAATACTTTAGGGTGTGAACAGCATCATACTGCTCTGTACCGAAACCGTATAACGTTATCATTGGTGGTATGTCGTGCTAAGCAAAGGTATACAGACGAAACATTGTAAGTTTATAATCAATCAATTAATATCCTATAGCTCCCCAAGGAGCATAGGTCTTCAAGAAGCAGAAGCCAAGTCATCCTCCTGCGTGTCATCAGCTCAAGGTCGTTCCACATTTTCATTTATGTCTCCAGTTCTCTTTTCCGTTAGTTCTTCGGTATGCCCGACTTCTCTTACTCTGGGATTATTGTGTGAGATTTCTTCTTCATGTCTTGAAGAAAGCACCATTTCTCTTGTAATCAGTTTATTCCTTTCTACTCCCTGTCACCTGGTTGTGCACAGTCCCATGATATCAATGGTGTAACGAGTGTAGTCCTTCGTTTATACCTGCTCGTTTAATGTACGAATATCCCCGGTGCGACATCTTGAGATTTTTCCTAGAAGAAAAAATTAGTCATCAACTTAGACTCCCATCGGCTTTCTCTGTGTTGTTTCATACTTACTTACTTAGTCATTCTTCTTCTACCCTCTACCATGGGGTGTAGAGGTTTGCCATAGAAAGAGAGAGAGAGAGAGAGAGAGAGAGAGAGAGAGAGCCATACAATCGTATAGGCAGTCTTCCTCCTGGCCTGGTTCAAATCTAGTCCTCGGTCCTTTAGAGATTGTCTGATATTGTCCTCCCAGCGAACTCTGAATCGTCTTGAAGGTCTGGATCCCTGGTTCTTGGTTTCACTTATTTGGGATGGTAGCCGATCTTCTCCCATTCTGCAAACATGGCCAAACCATCGTAATTGTTGCTTCATACACGTCCTTACTAGAGGACCTTCTGTTTTGGAGGCTGAGTTTTGATTTCCTTATTTGACGTCCATACTGTTTGTTGAAGTTTCTGTGGCGAAGGAGTTTCTACCGGACGGGAAGGTAGGCCCCATGCCCAAACGTCCTTAGCCGTTTCTTACGACGATGCATGGTAGGTTACAGTTTTACTTTACTCCCCTTTCAGGGCCCGGTAACACATTGGTGAAGTCCATAATAGTAAGAAAAATATTATAGTTCTTGTAATACATAAGCCATAAACTGTATTATACCTGCATACAGTAAATTAATACGTCACTCGTGATTTAAACCCAGGCAGTATATTCACTTGAATGAAGTTAATAAAAGGTAATCTTATGAGGCGACAACTTTAACAAAAAATGAAAACAGGAGATTCCCTGTGCGGGTTTTTAATTATAAAAAAAAATATTCTCTTCATAGAAAGTTGACACAAAGGCGATCCAAGTCTAGAATTTCTGAACGCACGCCGTGTCTCTTTAAGAGTTACTTACTTTCTTTACGTTCCTGTTTTTAGTTTCTCAGTCAACCATTTCATGGCTTTCTGTCAATTAACTCTCTACCCGCTCCCAGACTGACGTTGTATTGCACCACCAAAGAACGTGTATTTTAATTAACTCATGCAGGTTTCAGTTCTTGTTTTATATAATAGAAATTTACCCCTATATTATTAGATTATTTCATACAGTTGTGCCCATAATCACATATATTTTCACTATTTACACAACTTATGACATATGTTTCTTACGTTTACTCCAGTTTCACACATAAAGCACACACTTGTACCAACATTTCACACATTTACAGCTAAAAATGTAGTTTTTACACATTTGTGCTCCAAATAACACGAATTTCACACAATTATGACACTCACGCAGATTCCACATATTGACACCAATCTTAAATGGATTTGCACAGTTACACATCAGCCAAATTTGACAGTTTCATGCCTACATCATACGAAGCTCACACCAACGTTGTACATATTTCACACATTTTACACTAACATCACACTCATTTCACAAAATTTTGCATGCATTACACAGATCTCTCACATGTTGGCCTGCATCACTATGACATAATTTGTGCGCTCTATTCTCCTCTCCGGCAGTATTGAACTACATTTGTTGTGCGTACTGAATTAGGTGCATTATTCTGTTGTTAGCACTCTCTTTGTCCATACTGTCATTGTTCACGTTTCACACTTCGATGCATGACCGGGCCAGACAAGAGTATCGCCCATCCCTGAGAGATTAATTGAGTCCTTAAAACGTTATAATACCACACTACATTGACTCCAGGTAAATGCGAGCACGAAGTGTTTGCTAAGATTGCATAATTACTTCCGTCTCGACAGGAAAAATGTAAGAAGTTGTAACGTAAACATTACCAAGAATTGTCAGATGTAGCAACTCCATATATGGAGGATGACTATTTGAAATTTTCAAAAGCATGAGTCATACAGAATACCGAATGAGGAAACGTTTTCCATAATATGAACTTAGAATGTATTGGCTGATATTTGAGGCGCCAATAAACAACCACGCGATTGGAAGATTTGTCAGAACGCCATGCAGGAAGCGTGGGCCGAGAGCTACGATATAACGTAGAACATCTAGCATACGACACTGCATTCCAGATATCGTCACAAGTAGACATCTTGGACCTTGTCACAGGAAAGAATAGAGTCAGGATTCTGAATGTTTAGGAACGGAAAAACGTATTAGAGCATCTTTTATCCACTGGAAAAGAAAATTCGTCAATATTAGTATGGAACCGGACTCCTACAGAAACTACTCACACGTCACAGAGGAATTCTAGAATAAGAAATAATATCCCAGACATATGTTCGGGGCATCTGAGTTAAGTTGCTGTGACAACTTGCCCAATCTTCTCTTCATTTTTTTATTATTTACGTGACATCATTTTTTCTCATCCTCAATGCATGATCGCAAAGTCCCGGGAATTGTCACTGGCGGAAATTCTCCTAGCATTCAGTATTTTCTCCTCGCTATTTTTAGATACGACGTCATTGTTGACCAATGACCTCGGTAGCTAGGAACCTGTTTTAATTTAAGACTGCTTAAGCTGATAAAACCAGTTTATGCCACTTTAGGAAGACCCCACGTGACTTTTAACGCTATTGATTGGAGCGTTTATTTGACGCTAATGTCACATGATGCACGCTATGGATCACGTGTCCAAGCGGAAATGACCCGCTAAAAGGCGGCAAAGCCAGCATTTTTCACTTACGCCCCAGGAACCCTCAAGAAAGCTAGGTCTAAGCCAGATCGGCGAATTCTCGCATTAAAAGCACTGAAGCCACGTGTCTAATTGCGGGTTAGCGTCCATCTTTGAGTAGGTAAGTGAAATCTCGCTAGAATATAATGTGATGAAATGTGTAGTACCTTGCAAAATCGACGCAAGATTGGTATGTTTACTTTATTCATATTTATGTTGTACGATCACATCCAGCCACATGTGATCGGGATCCAGCCACATGTGATCGGGTATATTTTATGATCCCACGGGATATGTACATGTTCATAATAATGTATAACGGGAATATATATATATATAGCTATTAATTTCCATATTATTTGATTATTTTCGACCCGACGTTTAGACTAACGGAAATTAATATTAGCGATAATGTTGACAGACCGTGACATATATTCATTATAAATTATATGACGAGGCGACCAGACATGAAGTGTGTGATAATGTTGTCAGACAATTCTAAAAACACGGATGTCCAATTATTTGTTAAATTCATCATAATGACATGACGATTAGGCTAGAGGCACAGAACTAGAATACTGTTGCCGACATTTCTATGATAAATTTGGTGGGTTTAACTGACATTTATAATAATTCATCGGGTTAAGTTGACGATAAATCAGTCTAAAGAATTATAATACTGCCACTGGGGCAGAGTAATATAATAAAGGACAGACAGGAGAAACTTGAATTCAAGATTAGACTCTAGACATATGATGTTAGAGACTAAAATCTGAGGTGACGGGCAGAGGGACGGCTTAGGGAAAGACTGCTTTCTAAAGCTAGAAAATTAATGAAGCCGTCGTATTTGTCTTCAGTCTATGGTGGAGCCTTGCACGACAGTCCAATCTCAGCGCAGAATACGGAGTCGAGCACAGAGAAGGCAAATCCGAACCATTCAAGACCTACCGGGGCAACGTCAGGAGACCGGAGAACTAACCACACTTCACTATCAGCCAGGGGCTGAAAAGCTAAGTCCACGAAAAAGGAACCTCACTACATCAATGCCTAGTTTAGTCATCCATGATGAAAAACACTTGAATTGTGAGACACATAATACATACAGCAGACACTAATTCCATCGACAATACTATCATTCACCATCTATTCACTTTATTGCAATAAACCAATTGGGTGTATATACTGTACCCCACGCTTTGTTCCTTCCATTAGATGTTGAATATTGTCTATGTTTATCTTCCTTTATAAGGGAGGGGGGGCTCGTAAAATATAATATAATTTAAAGAATAATAATAATAGATAACTGAGAAGGGGACGACGGTAGCGAGAGACCAAATATCTCCTTACAATCTTTTCCAGACCTGTCGAGTTAGGAGAATTTACCCTCTTCGTCACCCTTCGGAAGTGGGAAAACCCAGCAGGGATTCCTTGAGCCAAATCTTCCACATCAGATCTATTATTTCCTCTAAATAATTCTCTTATCCTTTAAACGCTACGTGACACTGGTGTCTCGGTCCGGGATTTGAACTTATGTATTTTATCATACCTCTGGGATAGTATCATCCATTCAGTCATTACAGTATACCATTTTAACACATGTATTTTCACACAGTGAGCTCTAGAAAGACAGAAAACATTTTTTCTAGAAATTCAGGCATTGATTGGTGAATCCCTTTATATATGTTGTGTTTAATTAAGTTAGTTCTTGATTTTGTATTTCATTGAATTACAGACCTTAAGTCTCCATAACTGTAGTAATTTCATTCTACAGCAGTCGGATAAATAATTAGTATTTACTTGTTGCTAGAAATACTATTGGAAGGTAGCACTAGCTTACTCAGTGTGGACTTTAACTGCAAAAGATGGCTGAAATAGTTAAGCTTAAGGCAGCACTAGGGGAGGCCGGTCGAGATCTAGGTTATAGTGGGGTGGACCTTGCAAATTATGTCAGTGTCGAGACTGATAAGTATTACGCTCGAGAAACAGCGAAAGCTGAAAGAGAAGAGCGAATAAAGTTAGCAGAAATAGATGAGAGGATAAAAGCTGTAGACGCTAGAGAAAGAAGCGAGAGAGATGAACGCGAGCATGCATTGAAGATGAAGCAGTTAGAGATGCAGGGACAAGCTCAAAGAGTTGAACCAGTAGCCGGTGCGACCGCATCTACCTCCTCAGGCAACCTATCGCCACGGTCAGATGATATGCCTTCCTTGCACGCAGGGGGCACCGGACCTTTGCCATCCTCACTCATGTCAACTTTGGGACCCTTGACGTTTCCATTCGAAGCTTTCTCGGAACAAGCCGACTCGATCGATAGGTATCTGGACAAATTTGAGAAGTTTGCCACCACGTTTGGTTTGGAGAAGAGCAAATGGAACCTGAAACTGTCGCAAGGGCTTAGAGGAACTGCTTATGACGTGTATAGCAAGCTTCCTCCAGGTTTACAGGATGACTACGACTCTTTGAAAAAGGCACTATTGGTTCGTTATGAGCTACATGCTGACGCCTATAGGAAGAGGTTCCGTAACTCTAGGAGGGAAGTCGGAGAGAACTTTGCTCAGTTTGCTGCGAGACTGGATTCCTACGTGGAGAAGTGGGGTGCCCTAGGGAATTTTACTCATGATTGGGAAGGCCTGAAGGAAATGGTCATGATCGAACAACTGAAGGACACCATGACTTCCGACATGAGAAGATTCCTGACAGAGAATGGGGCCAGCACTTTAGAATCCATAGTCCAGTTAGCGGAACGATATCAGGCAGCACTATCAGAGAATCCACCACCCAGACGGAAACAACCAGATTACGTACCTAGACAGACCGCTCAGTCACACATGGACCCCCAAGTGAAACCACCGTATACTAACTTCAAAAAGCATGACAAGCCAGACTACAAGACTACTCAGAGATCTAATTTCCAGCAGCAGAGGCAAGGGGAAAAATGGTGTAAGCACTGTAGAACCATCACCCACAATACGCAGGAGTGCAACCGGAAAAACCCACCTCATCATGCTGCCTGCTTACGTAAAAGTGCCGCAAGGGGAAATGGACCGGAAGAACCTCTGGACAAACCCCGACATCCCCCGGTCGTTGAGACAGTCCTCGTAAATGACCAAGAGGTGACCTGCCTTTATGATACAGGCCTTGCATTCGACGCAGTTGTCTGTGCATCCCTAGTCAAGCCTGACCAGATGACAGAAGACACTATAGAAATACAAGGACCTACTAAAAGTGCAGCACCTATGCGTTTGGCCATAGCCAAGATTAAGGTCAAATCAAAATATGTGACTGGGGAAATCCGTGCAGCGATCTTGGACGACCCTATTTATCCCTTGATCTTAGGGTGTAGGTATGTGTTCTTGGGAGAACCCATTCACCCTCTGGTTGTGGCGGCTGTCACCACTAGAGGACAGGCCAAACGGAATACGGAGTTGGAATCCCCACCCAACATCCTTCCTGAGGAATTAAAAAAGGCACAAACGGAGGATCAATCTCTAGCACCCTGCTACAAAAAAACTACCGAGAGCGCACACTCCTCTCCAAAAGGGAGACTTCTACAAGAAAAATGGGCTGTTGCATCGGAAAGCAGGAAATGGAGGACAGGAACATGGGCAACTTGTGGTTCCATCAGCATACCGAGCCCAGGTCCTAGAAATGGGCCATGCCCTTCCGTTTAGTGGCCACATGGGCATAAGTGCCACGATTCAGCATATTTCATGTCATTATTATTGGCCAGGTATCAACGCCGATATCCAGAGATATGTGAAATCATGCCCGCAGTGCCAGAGGACAGCGCCGAAACACTGGACGGCCCCAGCCACTCTGGGAGAAATGCCAATCTTGGGCACACCCTTCGAACGAGTAGCGGTGGATATTGTGGGTCCACTTACTCGTAGCAAAAAGAGAAACAGTTATATACTCACGTTAGTGGATTGTTGCTCCATGTGGGCAGAGGCAATTGCTATGCCCGCCTGTGATTCTAAGCATGTTGCTGAGGCTCTGCTCACCATATTTACTCGGCTAGGGTTTCCGTCACAGATCCTGACAGATAATGGTTCGCAATTCCGAGGAAAACTCACCGAGGAAGTGTTTAGGATATTTCAGGCCCGACATATCCACACCTCTCCCTACCACCCCCAGGCAAATGGCCAGGTGGAGCGGTTTAACGGGACCCTTATTTCCATCCTTCGGAAACTTGCGCAGGAAAAACCAGAGAGCTGGGATCAATACTTACCCGCAGCACTATTTGCTTACCGCGAAGTACCCCACAATTCTACTGGGATGCCTCCTGCCACATTGCTGTTTGGTAGACCTATAAAAGGACCTTTAGAGGCACTGTTACGTACTTGGACAGATGATAAAGCTGATGAGACGGTCACCTCTGCATCCCAATACGTGAAGGAGTTGACCCAACGCCTTAAAACAGGATGGGAACTGGCAAAGGAAAATGTACGCCGTGCCCGTCGTAAACATGCGCGTTACTACAACCGCACTGCGAAGGATAGGGAGCTAGAAGTAGGAGAACAGGTATTATTACTCCTGCCCAGTAGCAATAATAAATTGCAAATCGGGTGGAGAGGTCCATATAAAATTGTTGAGAAAATGTCGCGCACCAATTACAAGATTGCCATAAAGGGGAAGCAGAAAATTTACCACATAAACCTGCTGAAGCGATATTATGAAAGACCAGGTGCAGAACCAGCACATTTCCTGACACTGGCTATTGCGACGGAAACTGAGGCAGAACCCCTGACCTCCTGTGAATACCCTCTTCGTCAGTGCGAAACTCATCAAGATGTTCAGATTAGTTCAACTTTAACGGAGGATCAGCAGGCACGGGTTCAACAGTTGTTGAGAAAAACACACTAGTACACTCACGGATAAACCTGGCATGACCAACCTGATAGAATTTGATATGAAGCTAACAGACCTCGCCCCGGTACGAGTTAAGAACTATCCTGTTCCTTATGCTAAAGCAAAGGCATTGAGTGAGGAAATCGAGTACCTGCTTAAGGAAAATATTATCTCAAAATCAGAGTCGCCTTATAGTGCGAGTGTAGTGTTGCTTAGAAAATCCACAGGAGAACATCGCCTCTGCATAGACTACCGAAGGCTCAACGCTGTAACGGAATTTCAAGCGGAGCCCTTACCGGATCAGAATCAGCTTTTCACCAAGCTGAGTAGAGCACGATACTTTTCGAAGATAGACCTTAGCAAAGGGTACTACCAGATCCCGGTAAAAGAGGAAATTCGACATATGTTAGCATTTAGTACTTCTGAAGGCCATTACGAGTTTAATGTATTGCCATTTGGGCTAAGCAACGCCCCAAGCGTCTTTACTCGTATGATGAGGAAGCTACTGGAACCCCTGAACCACCCTGGGATAAGTAATTTCATGGACGACATACTTATTGCCACGAACACCTTTGAGGAGCACCTGGACGCAGTTTCCCTACTCTTCGAAAGACTTAGAGAAACAGGACTCACCGCTCGCCCTACAAAATGTCAAATTGCCTGCGAGCAACTAGAATTCCTGGGACACACTATCTCGCATGGATGCATGTTCCCAGATGCGCGTAATATTGAGAAGTTACAGCGGGCCCCACGACCCCAGACTAAAAAGGATGTAAGGTCATTTGTGTCTCTATGTGGCTTCTACCAGAGATATATTAAAGATTTTAATACCCTGAGTGCGCCATTGACCGCATTAACCAAGAATGGGAACCCGGACAAAGTAACCTGGACAGCGGAGTGCGAAAATGCCTACACGCTGCTGAAGGAGAAACTCACAGCTAGGCCAATTCTGCGACTGCCTGACTTAACTCTGAACTTTACGCTGCGAACAGATGCTAGCAATATAGGGATAGGAGCCACTCTCCTGCAGCCTAGTGATAGACCTTCTGCAACTCTATTCCCCATCGCATATGCTAGTAGGAAATTGAACCCTGCTGAACAGAACTACTCTACCATCGAACGAGAATGTCTGTCGCTAATATGGGCTGTGCAGAAGTTTCAACCATATTTATACGGGAAAAAGTTCACGGTGCAGTGTGATCACCAACCGTTGATATTTCTTACAGCGTCGAAGAACCTTAATGCCCGGCTTATGAGATGGTCACTCCTGTTGCAGCCATATTCCTTTCACATAGAATACATACCTGGGAAGAACAACGTAGGGGCAGATTTTTTGAGCAGACATCCGGACGCAACCGAGGAGATATGAGAAACTGGAAAAGAAGAGGAAGACAGGACAAGAGGAGTTAGACGGAACGTCAAACTTGAGGAGGGGCTTGTGTGACAACTTGCCCAATCTTCTCTTCATTTTTTTTATTATTTACGTGACATCGTTTTTTTTTCTCATCCTCAATGCATGATCGCAAAGTCCCGGGAATTGTCACTGGCGGAAATTCTCCTAGCATTCAGTATTTTCTCCTCGCTATTTTTAGATACGACGTCATTGTTGACCAATGACCTCGGTAGCTAGGAACCTGTTTTAATTTAAGACTGCTTAAGCTGATAAAACCAGTTTATGCCACTTTAGGAAGACCCCACGTGACTTTTAACGCTATTGATTGGAGCGTTTATTTGACGCTAATGTCACATGATGCACGCTATGGATCACGTGTCCAAGCGGAAATGACCCGCTAAAAGGCGGCAAAGCCAGCATTTTTCACTTACGCCCCAGGAACCCTCAAGAAAGCTAGGTCAAGCCAGATCGGCGAATTCTCGCATTAAAAGCACTGAAGCCACGTGTCTAATTGCGGGTTAGCGTCCATCTTTGAGTAGGTAAGTGAAATCTCGCTAGAATATAATGTGATGAAATGTGTAGTACCTTGCAAAATCGACGCAAGATTGGTATGTTTACTTTATTCATATTTATGTTGTACGATCACATCCAGCCACATGTGATCGGGTATATTTTATGATCCCACGGGATATGTACATGTTCATAATAATGTATAACGGGAATATATATATATATAGCTATTAATTTCCATATTATTTGATTATTTTCGACCCGACGTTTAGACTAACGGAAATTAATATTAGCGATAATGTTGACAGACCGTGACATATATTCATTATAAATTATATGACGAGGCGACCAGACATGAAGTGTGTGATAATGTTGTCAGACAATTCTAAAAACACGGATGTCCAATTATTTGTTAAATTCATCATAATGACATGACGATTAGGCTAGAGGCACAGAACTAGAATACTGTTGCCGACATTTCTATGATAAATTTGGTGGGTTTAACTGACATTTATAATAATTCATCGGGTTAAGTTGACGATAACTCAGTCTAAAGAATTATAATACTGCCACTGGGGCAGAGTAATATAATAAAGGACAGACAGGAGAAACTTGAATTCAAGATTAGACTCTAGACATATGATGTTAGAGACTAAAATCTGAGGTGACGGGCAGAGGGACGGCTTAGGGAAAGACTGCTTTCTAAAGCTAGAAAATTAATGAAGCCGTCGTATTTGTCTTCAGTCTATGGTGGAGCCTTGCACGACAGTCCAATCTCAGCGCAGAATACGGAGTCGAGCACAGAGAAGGCAAATCCGAACCATTCAAGACCTACCGGGGCAACGTCAGGAGACCGGAGAACTAACCACACTTCACTATCAGCCAGGGGCTGAAAAGCTAAGTCCACGAAAAAGGAACCTCACTACATCAATGCCTAGTTTAGTCATCCATGATGAAAAAAACACTTGAATTGTGAGACACATAATACATACAGCAGACACTAATTCCATCGACAATACTATCATTCACCATCTATTCACTTTATTGCAATAAACCAATTGGGTGTATATACTGTACCCCACGCTTTGTTCCTTCCATTAGATGTTGAATATTGTCTATGTTTATCTTCCTTTATAAGGGAGGGGGGCTCGTAAAATATAATATAATTTAAAGAATAATAATAATAGATAACTGAGAAGGGGACGACGGTAGCGAGAGACCAAATATCTCCTTACAATCTTTTCCAGACCTGTCGAGTTAGGAGAATTTACCCTCTTCGTCACCCTTCGGAAGTGGGAAAACCCAGCAGGGATTCCTTGAGCCAAATCTTCCACATCAGATCTATTATTTCCTCTAAATAATTCTCTTATCCTTTAAACGCTACGTGACAGTTGCCAAGACTATTTACCTGAGCAAGACGTCTAAGATTTGCCTAGTTACTAGGGTGATTTGTACACATTTTTATACATTGAATTTTACTGGTTTTATACTAGCTAGGAGTGTTAAAGATTCATACGAGGCTGGCAACCTCAGCATGTGAAAAGGATACATTCATGAACCACCACAGCAAGCGCTGGTGATTGCTTCATGTTAGTTCTCAAAGAAGAACCAAAAGCAGAGGTAATTCCAGACTACAAGTGGAGAAAGAAAGTGGGTGATGATGACATCATATGTATATTATCATTTGTAATGAGTTGTATGTATGTTTAAAGTTGTTCCTTCAGGCACAAGCCACTTGCCGCTGTCCAGTTGAAATTTTTTCATTACATTCACATAAAGACTGGTGATTTTGTTATCACATTCCTTGAGTTAAATGATATACATTCAGGGAGAGTACAAATCCTGATACAAATATCGGTGACGGACATCGGGGAAAGGCGCCGGATCTAAATCCGGAAAACAAATACTTAGCAGCGGAATGTATTCTTTTATTCCATCTAAAGTTGGTGGTACGGATTGGAGAGACCATATGAGGTTCTACCCACGTTACCAGCTGTACTAGTATGTAGTTCGAAGCTTGAGATCGACGCGTGAAACCTACATCCCACGGGTGGTGAAGATCCCTGCCTTGACTGGAAGCGGTTACCTCCAGAATCCTTTGGAGATGTGCCGTTGCCACAGAGATGAAGTGACGGAACTAGCAGCACCAACATTTCAGCAATTTCGAAGCCAAGTTATACGTTTAGCAGGCCACCTCAAAATACTATATTTCCATCTCCCAAACCGAGATCTATGATGAACCATAATTTCTCATCATTACTATTTCATATTTATTTACATTTGTTTCAAAGTAATTGAGCATTAAATTTGTATATGTTGATTTTGACAAATTCATAGTTGAATTAATCATTGCAGAGCGAAAGGCATATGTATGATCCAGAACCTTTAGTATATATTCATTTATATATATACATATCTATATCGAACTAGTAAAAGGAATTTCGCTGAATTAACAGCTGGGAGTTGAACAAGCAAATCATTTATATCCATCTTCACAAAAGGCGGCGGGTCAGATATAAAGTTAACGTTATAAGACTCATTCAGCATTGTCCTTGACTTCTGAAATATCTTGTGAATACTCGCTCGAGGTAGAAGCATCATTATCCTTCTATCTACAACTATGGCAAAGTAATCTTGTGCTAAGGCAGACACCTATGAATACCCACATTAGATACTCTAGGTTTTGGCCACTGTTGGACCACTACTGCAGAACAAAGGGAGGCAACCCATGACAATCACACAAATTACACATTTTCACTTGTATCATACAGACGTGACACATTTATACCTACATCACACATATTTTACACACATTTACACCTAGATTACACAGAGTCTCTAATTTACATAGAAATCACGCTGATATCACATATTTACATCAGTGTAACACCTATATTACACCGTGTGGTTCTCGTGGATCTCTAATGGAACGAATAAAGAATAGGATCCCTGTTCCCCCACCCACGTCGTAAAAGGCGACCAAGGTAGATTGTGTATAGGGTCGGTAAAGTTCTGCAGAAACCACAACAGCAAAAATATATTATTACAGAGAGTCATCGAGAAACGTCGCGCCGATTTACGTCGTTTCGCACACACATCGTTGATTAATTACGGACTGTAAACTCGATATATATATCGTATATATTCGCATTAACGTCATTTGAACAGGAACGTGTATGTATATTTCCATCGAATCTTCTTTTTCTCCTTCTGCATTTAAATTCATAATTACATACTGTATACAAAATGTACAAATACATATATTATGTATCAAAACATAAGTACAGGTAATTTTTATTTTTATGTTTTATTAATAATTTCATAGTGTATTTTCTTATTTCGTTTTAGCAATTACGATGAATTATATTACAGTTTAGTATACGAACGAACGAACGAACTTTATTTTCAAAGGGTTAAGAATTGGGCACGCAGGCCCGTCTTACATTCTGCCCTTCTTCTCTCTGTCATACCGTATCCTTTCAATCGCACATGTATTTTGAGCATTATTTAAGCATACAACATTATCAAGGTAAAATAATAACATACATTTGTAACATGCAGTCATAATCAAATTTAAGTATGTTTAAAAAAAAGAGAGAGAGAGACAAAAAGAAAACAAATAAATTTAAAAATTAATAAAAAATATAAAAAAAAACATACAAACAAACAAAATCTAAACCATTCATACAGTAAATTAGACATAATTTAAAACGTAATCAGTTTATGGTGGCATATAATAAGAACTCGTGACATATTGGAAATCTGCTGCTGAATGACCTGGGACTTCATGTGTTGTCAGCGCATGCGGAAAATGTTCCCACAGGTGAGCAGCTTTGAGTCCCAAGCAAATACTGCCACAGGGAGTGAATTGTTGACGCCTCCACTACACGAGATCCAGTTTTATGACCTATGCTCCTTAGGGAGGTAAAGTGTGTTGACTGCTAGATGAGAATTGTGCATATAGGCCCGTCTTGCATTTTGCCCTTCTTCTTACTCATCTTTTATTGCTATGTATCCAGACATTCTCCAACATACTTAAAGTATTAATTAATGGCAAAGCAACATTATAAGTAGTATAAAGCATACATTTACAGTATCTGATTACAATTAAGAAGTAAGGTATATTAAAATGAAAAACTAGATCATCAAACCCTCTATACAGTATATTAGATAATAATTCGAAACATAATGAATATGCAATAAAATAAGCATTTCTTATTCATATGCCTAAATGCTTCCATATAAATGCGAATGTTTTAGTTAGTCTAGTTCAATGGAAAATCGATGCCCGATATATGTTGTTTCGTTATAAGTCAAGTTTTTTAGGAACATAAATACAACGTAAATCAAGGACCCTGTACTGCAAACGAGAGTACGCAGAGCTGGTCCCACTCTCAACAATAATTAGAAAAAATCAACGGTGACGAATATAGCTGCCGTAGTTTCAGTCACTCGAAGACAAGCAAACAAACTGAAGTCGCACACATGTAAATATGAATGTATATGTACATGGCCAAGGCCTTAAGAACGATCGTATTGTGATTAGCAAGGTGAATTTTTTAATTAAATTGTCCGGATTTTTTAAGTCCAATATTCCATAGCTGTGAATTGTATCATGAAAGTGAGCACCGCCAGTGATGCGCTTTTTTAAGGATACTCAGCTGATTGAATTTCGTAACAGGGTCACTTTCGAAGCTGAGTTGGTGACGTTGTTTGAATGGACATGGATTGAATCTTGGGCATGACTGTTCCTTCTCTTACTTTTCTGCTGAAGTGTCCTCCTGCATTCATTCTGTCTGACTGCTTGTCTGCCTGCCTGTCTGTTTGCCCGTCCGTCTGTCCGTCCGTGTTTCTTTCTTTCTTATTCCTCAGTCAGCCTATCTGTCTGTATGTCTGTTGGTCGGTTTGTATGTCTGTCAATCAGTCAGTTAGTCTGTCTGTCAGGTTGTCTGTCTGTTAATCAGTAACTTTGTCTTATTATTCTTTCTTCTTTTTTTTTTTGGTCTATCTGTTTGTCTGTCTGTCTGTTTGCCTATCCGTAAGTTCATTTGTTTGTCTGTCTTTTTTTCTTACCATTACCATTTCTTCTTCTTCTTTTTTTTTCATACGAATGCCTACAGTTTTCCAAATATGCTTATCAGGCATTCTTCAGACTATCTCTACGTAGCTGATTGTCAAAGTTAGGGAATACAAGTATGCCAATGTCCAAAAAAGAATGTGGTGGAAAGTATAACAGTAGATATGAGAGTGCTGCGCATCGTAATATTTCAATAGAAGCTATTAGAGAATAGAAGACATGGATCGTGTTTGCTACAATGAAAGTAAAGGATTAGTCTGCTGTAGAAGAAGACGCTGAATGCCACACTCATACACGAATAGCCGTTGCCATCAGTTGCTGCAAGAAACGCAAGAATTTTTTAGTAGTTTTCTTTAGCAATTGTTCTTGAACACTGCAATCTTCCACGAGGCAGGTTGTAATGGATACACGAAAGAAAGACATCCTCTGTCCAAATATTCATTCCGAAACCCCAGACGGCGGAAAAAGCTAAGACATCAACAACAGAATGAATAAAGCGAGAACAGCCTTTGCTAGTCTAAACAACATCTAGAAGTCCTCTCGGTGCAGCACAAATATCAAATTAAATTAGAGCTGTGTACTTTCAGTGCTTATCTATGGTGAGGAATGCTGGAGAGTAACAGAGAAGGAAATGTCGAAATTGTCCACCTTCCACACAATCTGCCAAAGGAAAATTCTCCGAATCTTTTGGCCGAATACCATCACCAACCAAGAACTAATTACTCGGAGTAACCAGGAGGACATGCACACGATCATAGCTGGCAGACGCTAGAGTTGGGTTGGTCTCGTGCTCAGAAGAGATCCCGATACCATCACAAGAACAGCTATGCTACGGACCCCTTAAGGAAAGCGAAAGAGAGGCCGACCAAAAACAACTTGGCGGAGAACTGTGGAGGCCGAGGTGCAAAGAATGACCCAGATCTAGGGCACTGTACGAAGGATGGCCGTCGACCGAACAAAGTCGAAGCAGTTTGTTGCTGCGCTACAAGACGCCCCAGGCATGATGGCCACTAACTGCTTTGACGGTTGTCGGCTAAGAATCAAAGAAGAAGATTAAATATTCATGGAGAAGAGAACTGCAAGACAGAAGTGAAAACGATGAGACACACGTGGAAAGACCTTGAGCAGGTAGCAAGCGACAGGAGGACTTGGTATAAGTTTCTTGAGGGTTCATGCTCCTGTGGGAGCTGTTGTTATTATTGATCCAGCGGAGCTTGGGCTCTCGACCTTCGACCCTATGTCATGTAATGATTTCTGCATGTTTTGGCAAGTTGTTTTGTTTCTCCGTACAAGGTGTTCCACTTATCTGGCCTGGCAGGAAGGATCATTGTCCTAACATCAACGACTACTGGGCACTAAAGAGGTGGTGCTCATCAGTTTCATATGGGTAGTTACATAGCTGGCACTCTAGAGTGTGTTGCATTTGGATTTTGTTCAAATGACTGTTGATGCTGTGAGAGCTGAATGGTAATGAATGAATGAAGTATCCTTCCTGTATTCTACTGATTAGGGTATTTGGTATTGCAACCTGACAGGGAGAGTTTATTATCAGTTATTGTTAAATTCAGTGTACAGAGTAAGGTCTGATTTGCTGCCGTGTCAGCGTAACATCCCTGATAATTTCATTCACTAATATTTTGTTCTGTTCCCTATTGAACGCGGAACCACAACTGCAATGGTCCTCTTGCAGGAAGCCTTCATCGAAGTACATGCTCCAACAGCAGTGGTTTTGTGTGTGTGTGTGTACCAGTTTGTTTCAAAATAATACGTTTGCCAGTACCATTCACAACCTTATGTTAGTTGCCTTTTACGACATGTCTGAGGTAATGGTAGTCCTATTTTTTAATTGTGTCTTCGGAAATCCCAAAGAGATACACATGACTGATAAGTAAGACAGTCAAGTATAAGTTTGTGACGACACGTCTGTACGTGTCCTTTTGTCTGATCTCTGGGATACCTTCAGCCTCCTGCAGTATCCTTTCTTTTTCTTCATTTTTCACACTCATCGCTTCTATTTGGCATAAATCATGCCTTTTCATTCGTTATTTTCACTATTTTGCTCTATGCTAAACATAGCATGGTGAAGTTTCTAACATGCCACTCCCCTATGGCAGTATTTGCTACGGGAGTAATGCGTATGTTATTGTTTCACACTCCATTCCCAGACTGTTGTTACGATTCGCCAGGTTTGTTGACCCGGCCAACGATAATGTTTTATCGCCTAATCTGTCTGACCACCTGTGGAAACGTGGCCGTCAAACATTTGACCCCCTTGGGAAGCTGTTGATCATGTTGACACAAGCCGGTGTTGTGATACGATGAAAGAAGACAATACGGTGAGGCCAGACATCTGTCTGACGGAGGCACGCAGATAAAGGTGATAAACAGAGGTGCGCCGGAAGTCTTAGGTAACGATATGACATCACTGTGTAAGAGGCCACGCGTGTATATTAAATTTAATATTTTCACATACGCGTGGGATGAGTAATAATAAACTTCCCCACCTAAACAGTGCTAGATAGATTGGACTTTTTCGCTAGAATGTACTTTGACATGATTGGAACTTTCGGCGGAAACACAGCTGGGATTTGAAACTAAGGATTGTGAGATACAATTTAACAAACTCGGAGTCACAGTACACAGACAGACTGCACCGCAGCGGCAAAAAAACACCTCCTACAAGCCAGAGAAAAGAGGATAGGACTTATCATTCTACAACTATAAGTACCAGATCGAGTATTGGGCAACTTTGGAAGTACAATTTTATCACAAGAGGAATTATAGATGTCGAGACCAAGTGTTTCACCCATCATAAGAGGAATTATAGATTTCCAGACCAAGTGTTTCACCCGTCATAAGAGGAATTTCTCAGACTTAAATGATTCGAACAGCATATACATACAGGGCTGTGGGTCCATTCTAATCTGTGCTGGGAGAAGTGTGTATTCCCAAATTTTGGGGTAAGTGTAAACAATTTATTCACTAATGTAAATTCTACAGGTTTCTTGCTAAGTGGTGTTATATATATATATATATATATATATATATATATATATATATATATATATATATATATATATATATATATATATCTATATATATATATATATATATATATATATATATGAGGCTGGCAACCTCAACATATGAAAATAGTATATGCATGAACCACTACTGCAAGAGATGGTGATTGTTTCTGACTAATCGTCCGGGAAACCAGACAGAAGAGCGACCCCAGACCCTGACGGGAGTAGCGACGAGTAATGAGTGATAATTACATCACATGTGCCTAAAGTGTATAGAACCGTTTTGTGAGATTTAGATACCTTTTTTAATTGTAATTCAGGCAAATCATTATCCATGCACTCCAGACACAATTTCCTAGTTGACACCCAGAAGGATATTGGTAAATTTTCATCATATTCCCTGAGTTACATTGTGTGCTCGGGAATTTAATTCTTCTGAGAGGTTAACGTTTTATATATATATATATCACGGCTGTTTGCCAGCGATCTTTTAGTTATTTCCCCTTTTCCGCCGACCACGCTATTTATAACCCACTTGACAGAGGTCACGTGGTCAACGTCCTTATGGGAAAAACATGTGGCGATGTTTACTTTTGATAGGGCTTAATTAATGCTTTTAGGCTACTTTATTATTATAAATACCGGCTTTAATTTTGCGTAAAGCTAGAATAGAAATGTTAGAGTAAATTTTAGAACAAGAACAAACATTTTATCACAATTAGAACAGAAGATATAATAGTCTGAAATAGTGTAAAATGTACGTTTTTTTAATATTTTGTTATGGTTTGTTTATAATGCAATTTTCACTAAATCGGTCACAATCAACATGCATAACAAATTACAGAAATCAAAAGTAGAAAACCTGCAGAAAATGGATATCAAAGTTTTGTTTTGGTTTCATGCGTCAAACATTAATTATTGAAACATTAAATTGCAAGTCCACATTTATTACCTTAAAATAACACACCCAATTGTCCCCAAAAACTTGAGAGCTAACAATTATCTCAATCATACATCACGATGGTCATGTAAAAATGAGTATGGTCATGAGTAAAACGAAATGTTCAATTTAATAGATAAATAGGTGTATTTAATAAATACATCTATTAAATGATTTCCACACTCTGTTAATTCTGTCAATCTCAAGCAACAACTGCCATAATTTGCTCTAGCCCCAAAATTTCGCTCAATTATCATTCACACTTCCTTTTTTTTAATAGGATGAATCTGTACATTCACAGATGGAGAAATTTGTAACAAATGAGTTTCCATTATAAATTTTAATTGTGAAGTTATATTTTTAATACCGCAGGTGCGTCTTTCAATTTTCAATCTTCTCTGTTTTCTCTCCTGTGCCCACGTAAGACCTACTGTTTCCTTCATGGCTATAGCTAATTCTTTGGATATTCTAACTCTACTTTCAATGCCTGCTTTCCTGCAAATTTCCTGACGTGACGTTTCTTAACAGCGTTGTAGTTCATGTGCCTGCTGCAGGTCTAATGAATCAGTTGATGTTCCAGCAATATGTTTTCTAACAGTGTGGAGCAATTGAGATCGCTTACGTTTTGTTGGCGTTCTGGTGCCTGATGTTTCTCTTCTTTGTTTAATTAGTTTTTGTAGTACAATAGGCTGTCCTCTGGTTTTGCATTTTATGATATTACTTTTTGCTGTTTCTAGTTTTTTTCTAACAATGGATGTGAATAAGGGTTCTTCCTTTTGTGTTAGTGGTTGTGAAGGTGGCTTAGCAAGTAACTGTTGTACTGTGATGTCGCTTTTGAAGACAGGCGAGGTGGATGTACTTGTCGTATGTATAACTGACTTGGTAGGTGTAGATGTGGCAACAAAAAACTGGCATGCTAGGGTGAGTAGTGTTATCCACCTCCAAATGAATAATGGTATCGCCTTTAATGTGAGCTGGCACATCAACCTCCAGTTGAACAATATCATCACTAATGTGGGCAGGCACATCAACCTCCTACTGTACAGAGCTATCCTGACTACAGCTAATTGACTGACTACAAACTAACTGACTGACTACAGCTAAATGACTGACTAGACATGGAGGGGTCAGAAAGAACATCACAGGGGATAGAGCAGCTTTTTGTTTTTAAAACACCAAAAGATGTCTTTGCAACATAATTGCACAGTTGAAATTCACTTATAGTTAAATTATGGTTTTAGTCTTTCCAGATGTGCTGACTGTTTTCCGATAGTAACTTGGCTGTTTCAAGACACTTCTCATTATGCCTCCTTTTTGAGTTTTGTATTCGTAAGTAACACTTCTTACAAAATATAGTCGAATGCTGTGTGGGTTTATCATCTGATACGTTAATTCCAAACACAAAGAACAGATCATTAACGTAATTAGAACAGTTCAGTGCTTTCTGAATTGAACGTGTTGTTTTGGAAGTTACTGCTCTCTTGTCACAGGCTCTGCACAGTGCACTGGCACAATTCATATGATGCAAAACAGTATGTTCCATTTCGTTGTTATGTAGTATAGTTTACTTGTGTATGTATAAAGATAGAGGAATATTTGGGACTATCAAGTCTAACACCAGGCTGTAGAATGCTTTATCTGTGAATGAAAGAAGATATACAAACAGTTACTTAGAATTCTTTGGCAGCCGTCGTGTGCACAGGATTGTCTACCAAAGAACACTAATGGAACAGTCCTTATCTCACACACAATTTAAAAAAAAAATTCATATTATAGATTTACATGTTTTCTGACGCTTATATACGTAGCTAAATATCATTATAAATTAATGAAAATGCAAAAACAGATGGTGCTTTACAAAAAGTTATTTTTGTACAACCTTATTTAAGATTTGTGAGTATCAGGAATGCGTTTACAGTAATTTAAATGCTATAAAATCTGGTGACAATATGCTTGTTCTTGTAATGCCAAACTCACAAAATTGACTACCACACATTCTCAAGATATGAAACCAAAAAAAAAGTATGTGGAAATAATCTTTAGCTTCCCTTCGAGAAGTCTTTATAACTATAAACTCAAACGAATGGGCCGATTTTTAGATATTAAATTAATAAAAAGATTACTTATTTTATGAATTTCCTCAAATGATGACGCTGTTTTCAAAAGTCTGTAACTCCGTCAAAACTAATTTTAAACAAATAAAAATGCAATCAAAAATAGAGCAGAGAACAAAGTTATAGTACACAAAAGAATTTTAGCGCTGTGTTTATCCAGAACGAGTGTGTAATGATTTATATTTTACAGATTTTACACACACAACAGCTGATTTTCCCCGCCAAAAACTTAAATAGTCTTTTGCGGTGCACACGAAAATTTTATACCCGGTGTCAGAATTCCGGTCACCGAAACTAAAAGAGCGCTCTGGTATAGGGCACAAACAGCCGTGATATATATATATATATATATATATATATATATATATATATATATATATATATATATATATATATATATATATATATATATATATATATATATATATATATATATATACAGTACTTTGCAAAAAAAATGGCAGTCATATTGCTCAGCTAAATATGCTGAAATCTAATTAAATATGCATGTTCTGCCCCAAATTTACACTCCACTTAAGTGAGCAAACACTACCAAAAATTAAAAAAAAATTAGCGTAGAGTAAAGTCCCTTGATAATAGAGCAGACGACAATTTCTAATGCTAGTGGCAGAAAATGGATACAAAGTCAAAGTGTATGTTAATTTCACAGCTTTGGAATGAAGGAAATCAAACATGTTCCAACATTTCTAAAACCTTGAACATTCCTGAACGGACTGTCTACAGAGTTGTGAGTAAATTAAAAGCAGGTAATGGAATCGAGCGAAAAGAAGGTAGTGGGGGGTCAAGAATTTTGGACACAAAGGACCATCGGCGTCTCGCCCAAATCGTTCGGGCTAAGCCAATGAAGAGTGTAGAAAACATACGGCAGCGCATGATCGATTTGGGAAACCCAGAGGTATCTAATGCTACTGTCAACCGGGAGCTACACAGGATGAATTACACAAAAAAGCGGGTAATTTCGTCACCATTTCTCACAGAGACTCACAAAGAGATGCACTTGAACTGGTGCCACGAACACCAAAATTTGTCATGGGACAATGCGATTTTTTCAGATGAATGTTCTGTTTGGTCTTATCCTGCTCAAATAAATATTTGGATGAAAGACTCTGTAACGCCTGTGTAGCAGCGACCGAAACATACCCATAAATTCCATCTTTGGGGAGGGGTGGCAGCAAGAAGTGCCACCCCACTGTGTGTTTTCACAGGAATTCTCACGAAAGAAAGGTACATCGACATACTAGAGGGACACCTTCTGCCATTTATGCAGGTCATGTACCCCGATGGGTGCACATTTCAACATGACAATGACCCAAAGCATACAGCTCATACCACCAAAGCATGGCTGTAAGAGAAGAATGTGATAGTGCTGAAGTGGCCCAGCAACAGTCCCGACCTAAACCCAATTGAAAACGTTTGGGCACTACTCAAGAATCATTTAAAAAAGAGTGGACTCAGAGACGTTGAACAATTGAAGAAGGTAGCTGAAAAATACTGGGACAGTCTGACTCCCAATTACCTACAAACACTTGCGGGAAGTATGCCTCGCCGCATCCAGGCTTGCCTTGCTGGAGAAGGCAACATTATATTGTACTGAAACCACTGTTAATAGATAGGGGAGATACCAATCTTCCTCTGGACATACAGTTTTTATTATTATTTGCTTCTATGAGTGTGCTGCGTTGCGAAAATATGACTGCCATTTTTTTGCAAAGTACTATATATATATATATATATATATATATATATATATATATATATATATATATATATATATATATATATATATATATATATATATATATATATATATATATATATATATATATATATATATATATATATATAGCATTACTTATAAGAGGGCTTTCGTTGCATTACTCCAACTGGGGGCTTGACGGGCCAGAATCATCACATAACCCCTTCACAAAAGGCGACGGACCAGATAATAAGTTAACAACTTTGCTCAGCCCTTAAGCAGCGTTTTGTTCTTGACTTCTGGGAATATCTTGTGAAGGCTCCCCTAAAGTAGAAAAGCCATTCATCTTCTATCTATATCTTTGCCAAGAGTAATCTTGCGCGAAGATAGATACCTTGGACGACCTACTTTTAGATACGCTTGCATTGTGACCATTAGTGGACCACTACTGCAAAGCAAGGGGAGGCAATCCCGTGACAAAGTTCTAAGAAAGCCAAGCTATGGAGATATTGATAGTGACGTTTTTAGAAGTGATTAGAGGAAACCTTTTTGTGATGATCATTTTTTAACATTCAATCAATATACTTTAGCTCCCAAAGAAGATTATGCCTTTAACAAACACTCGTCTAATCTTCCTATAGTCTGTATTCAACTTAAGGTCTTTCCAAGTATTCGTCATCATTTTCATTTTTGTCACCAGTTCTTTTCTCCCAGTATTACTTCTCTCACTTTCTTTTCTCCAAGTATTACTTCTCTCACTGAGGATTTCAGAACAAGGACTTCCAGGCAATTCTGTCTAGATGCTTGCTTAACGTGTGGTCAGTCCATCTCCAGCATCTTCTTCTCATCTCTTGTGTCTCTGGTTCTTCTCATCAGTTCCACATTAGTGACTTTGTCCTACCTTTTTAATTCTTCTGTTCTACGCAAGCACGCATTAATGAAAGTTTGTTACATCTTTATTGTTGCTTTTGCTGCTCTCCATGTTTCACAGCCATACAATAAGATGAACATGAGCTGAAGATTCTTATTTTTGTGTCTTGGACTTGATATTTCTTGATTTCCATATATTTCCCAATGCAATAAAAGCTAAAAGCTCCTCTTCCCTCTTACATTCTTATTTCGATTATCACTGAATGTCCCTCCAACGCCGTAGAAGACCCAAGCCTCTGCCATCGAGATAACCGGATCATCAGAAGATTCTGTCATCACGCGCTTTGGCCTGATGACGCCATAGACATCCTGCTGGCTCTCCAAGGGAGTAAACGCACTTGATTCATTACCCCCACCTGGCATCCTCCTAATCATCATGTCCATTTTTACTCCCTTCTGAGCATACGACCACCACCATAGATGGTACCGTGACAGTAAGCCAGCAACAACGCATTCATGTTTTCCTGCAGTGTTGGTTTATGTAGTAATCTTTTTTATATATGAGTTTGCCAGCTCCATACACAACTTCATATAGTAGCCACGTACGACACGCTTGAGGTGCAGTTGATTTTGTGTGTGTGTGCCTTTTTAGGGATCCCCAGAATAAGGGAGCAGTAAGTCTAGTCTTTCTTTGTCTTATCAGAGACTCCATGTTATGGTGGAGCAGTATGTCTAGTCTTTCTTTGTCTTATCAGAGACTCCGTGTTATGGCGGAGCAGTAAGTCTAGTCTTTCTTTGTCTTATCAGAGACTCTGTGTTATGGCGGAGCAGTAAGTCTAGTCTTTCTTTGTCTTTGTAGCAAAGTTGATTTTGCTGGGGAGGTTATGATGGTATCCTAAAAGAATGAAAAGGTGTCTGCTTTAACCGTGTGAGGTCAAGCACATGTAGGCCTCTGACTCTATAAATGATGATGATGAATTATGTGCAGAGAACCTACCGCTACCTCCCTAGGTCTCACACGGTCACTATTCTGGCTCTAGTGTATGGTGTATGGTGTACCTAGTGTCTAGGGGAGAAATGAAATGATGGTACACAACAGTCAAACACTTTAAGTTTCTATAAAGAAGATAATAAAACTAGCATTTAAGTTTTTCTTTGAACAAATCTTCTTTACAATTTATTTTGCCTGTCCATTCATAGCTTGTGGACAGGTCTTTGAAAATAAGGACAAGATAGTTTACAGAAAAGAACAATTAAAATTTTGGGACAATTTGCCCAATAACTAAAAAGTTATTATGTATTTATATATATGTCTTTCCTGTAAGAAATATTAAAAGAATTCACTTTATTCATATAAAGGGAGAGTCACTGTATATGAGGGCTGTAGTTCATCCTACCCCCATAAACGTCCTGTGTATTATTTTGAAACACAAGAAAATGTCAGAGAGGCCCCAGATGTCTAACACATCACCTGGGAGTCCTTGTTGTAAGATATTTCAATGTGTAGTTGCAGAAAGTTTCAATTTCACCACTCGCCAAAGCTCCTACTGTTATCTTCGACAGCATATAAAACTGGTTGGAGACTGGTTGGCGTTTATTAGTACTCAGCAGGTTTCCTGTCACCAGCCGGCAACAGGAACATAGACTCTCTGCAACAAACGGACACCCTGGCCTTTTACATCGGATCACTTATTCTAACACTTAATTTCCTACGTGGGTATGGGGTCAGCCTCGCGTGCCTTACAAGTGCACTAGCCCCGAATTGTACAGGACTCCCACCTGGCTGTGACCACACCTCAGGTCCGTATAGCAGATACGCCACTGTACGTTCACATACTTTTCCTCCATACAATAATGTGGAGTAGCCACATTTCCTTTGATATGGTATTCTCTTCTTTTCTTTTCAAATATAATTGCTTCAGGCATGTAAACAGTGTTCATTGAACACAGAGGCTTATTAAAATATTCTATTACAATAATATGACAACATAATCATGACAACATACATCAGTTAGATACCGTTTAATGTGAGGACTCAACAATGTCTGCTCCCGGCATGTCCTTCACTTTTTCCCAATAGCAGTATCTAACTTTGTAGTTGGACGAAACATATTAAATTTCATAAAATATCCTTCCCACAATCAAGAAATATATAAACAAATGACGCTGACTTTGTGAAGAAATGGCCTCAGCTTCCTCCGAACTGCACAGACTGTGAATTTATTCTTTATTTAAGTTTACAGTTAACACAGCTGTTTCTCAACGTATCTGAATACAATTTTTAGTTCAACTGGCAATGAATAGTCAAAGCCTTTTGCTAATATTTACTAGCACTGGCCAATCGAAACGTTCGACTACTTGAATTCAAAAGCAGTTTGAATGAAAACCAAAATAATTTCGAATAATTTCTGCGTCTGGTGGTCGATTGGCCAGTATGCTTTAGTCATGCCCAATACAAAAAGATGTTTCGTTTAGGATTACATTTTTCCTACCGCTCCCCTTTACAGTCATACTCTTTTTACCCAAGCGAATCTGAATGTACCTCCCTGCCTCTTTTCCAAGCTCGCGTCCCCCTAACGTTACAAAAAAACATAAGCAGGAACGCCAGTCTGTCTGGTCGAGTGTCCGTAGATATTAGTAGTTCTGCAATAACTTCTCTAATTATGGGACTGTCATATTATTTAAAGTACATTCTTGTTCAGCGAACTCTACGTCATACTACCATATAATTTTTATGGGGAACTTCATAATGGTTTAAATTTTCAATTTTATTCATAGTCAATCGTCAAATAAAATTTTGCCCAAGACCGCCATCTTTCCTCTCCTTCATCTCGCTAGCATGTATTTTTCAAATAACTAACTTGTTTTAGTTACGTCAGAAATGCTACCACTAGGAGGAAAATAAAATTGTCTGCGTGGTTTTGCCTTGGCTGGCATTTCCGCAGTGTGTGTATATGCGTTGCAGACTGTGTCAGCGAAGCGGGGTGTAGACGGGGCGGGTTAAGAATAGGCGTTAATAATTAGTATTGTATCGTGTAATACTACCAAACAATGTAAGGATTACTACTAAATTTTGCGTTAAAGTTGACAGAAAGCGTTAATTCAGATAGTTATTTTGCGGCACGCTTCCTCCAATCGTTAATTATAAGGCTAGACTACAAAGTGTATGCAGCAGATCGGGCAAATGTTAAATATTAGTAGTGTTTCTCGAAAACGAAACTAAAAGCGTGTCAGACTATTACCGTGAAATCGTTCTATAGGCTTAGCACTGTGCAAAAAGCAGCGCTGCTGGCGTCGAAGATGCCAACCGTCAGACACATGCGGGCTAATGTATTTATTATCGTTTTATGCCTAATTCTTACTGAATTGAGCGTTTATTTTCGCAGATTTTGCTACACACCTCCCATCCTAAAACATGCATTCATTTGCAGGTTATGATATGCGAGATAACTTAGCTCCATGAAGTCTTACTCGTTTTTCTGATCTTCATCACAAGGATGTCTGCTCAAAAAGTCTGCGCCAACGTTCAAAGGGCCGGGAATGTATTCTATCAGAAATGAGTATGGTTGCAATAATAGAGACCATCTCAATAATCTGGAATTTTCATGCTTGGCCTGTGACAAGAACACGAGGGGTGAATGATCCGTTTGGACCCCAAATGTCCTGCCATATAAATAAACCTGGAATTTCTTTATAGACCATATTAAAGCGAGACATTCTTTTTCACTTGTTGAGTAATTTTTTCCGCCTTATTCAACTTGCGGCTAGCATAAGCGACTGGGTTCAATTCCCCATCTTGTGAGGAGGACCTTTGCAATAATGTAGCGCCCAGGCCCACATTGCTTGCGTCACTTCTCACAATAAATTCTTTATTCAAGTCAGGCAATTGCAACACTGGCCTGCTTGTAAGCTTCTCTTTTAACTCCTGGTAAGCCAATTCACACTGTGCTGACCAAATTATAGTATCAGGTTGACCTTTGCGAGTTAAATCCGTCAGAGGAGCACATATAGAGTAAATATGTTTGATATACTTTTGGTAAAAACCACAGAAAGACACGAAAGATCGCACATCTTTTTTTTTTGTGGTCTAGGTGCTCTTTTTAATTTTTCCAGATTCTTGGGATCAGGGGTTATGCTACCCTGATGTACTGTATGCCCCAAGAATTCCAACTCTTTACAACCGATACAGCATTTTGTTGGCCTAGCGGTTAAGTTAGCCTCTCTGAGTCTATCAAACAGCATATTCAAAGAGGTAACGTGTTCCTCAAATGTTTCCGTAGCAATGAGGATATCATCCATAAAATTCGAAATACATGGATTTTTCAGGGGATCCAGCAATTTTCGCATCATCCTAGAAAACACCCTCGGGGCATTTTTCAACCCAAACGGCAGCATGTTGAACTCATAATGACCTTCCGAGGTGCTAAAGGCTAAATAAGGTCGAACCTCAGGCTTTCCTGGAATCTGGTAATAGCCTTTGCTAAGATCCAGCTGAGAAAAATATTTTGCCTTGTTCAGCCTGGCAAAAAGTTGAGTAGTATCAGGTAATGGATCCACCTGACCTTCTGTGACAGCATTCAGTTTCCTGTAATCTATGCACAGTCTATGTTCTCCTGATGGTTTCCGCAACAAAACCACGCAGGAACTGTAAGGAGACTCACTGTGAGAAATAATCCCTTCTTGTAACAAATAATCAATCTCCTCTTTCAAAGCTTTTTCCTTAGCGAACGGAATAGAATAAGGCCTCATACAGATGGGTGCTGGGTCTAGTAGTTTCATATCATATGACAACAAATTTGTGTGCCCCGGTTTATCCGTTAACACATCTGTATGTTTCTCAAGGACCTGTTGAACCTTCTCCTTCTGTCCTTTTGTCAGGTGATTACTAATTTTCACCTGTGCAAACGTTTCACTGGTTTTCAGTGGATATTCAACCGAGGAGAGAGGTTCATTCTTCATCTCGGTTGCGATAGACAAGGCCATTAAATGTGTTCCCTCCTGGATTTGTCTGTCCAGATATTTCTTCAAAAGGTTCACATGATAGACTTTCTCCTTTCCCTTTTTGTTCTTATAATTTGTTCTGGATACCTTTTCCAAAACTGTATATGGCCCTTGCTATCCGATCTGAAGTTTATTGTTGCTGCCTGGTAGTAGAAGAAGTACCTTCTCCCCTACAGCAAGTTCTCTATCCTTCGCTTTCTTATTATAATATGCAGCATGTTTTTTCCTGGCTTGTCTCAAATTTTCATTTGCCAGTTTCCAACTAGTTTTTAAACGAGTGGTCAGTTCGTTCACATATTGGTATGATGAGGTAACAGTCTCCTCTGCTTTCTCATCTGTCCAGGTCCTTAACAGAGTTACACATGGACTTTTAATTTTTCTGACATAGTATCCATGGCACCTGTCAGGTCTTTTACATTGGAAGCTCTGTTTTGCGGACGTTTCTTTCTTGTGTCACCACACAAGAATCTACCACTACCAATTTGTTTCCTGGGGTTGTCTCCCCTCAGGTTCAAATTCAATTTGAGAGAACTTGCTCTCTTTTTTCGTCCTCCCGTTTACATAAGTCCGACCGAGGGATCGTCGGCTTATTCTGGGGTATAACAGTTCTTTGTACTGGCTGCATAGTGGCCATAGTAAAACATTCGAGCGAAGACTGTCTGTGAAACGGGGGTTCCCATTCCCCTCTGTCCACTTTATTATAATTATTTTTCTTTCCAGGCCTAAGTTTGCCCCGTGGCGTGTCTAGGTCCTGATTCATTTTCCCACGTGTGGGTGTTCCCTCTTTATTTTCTGGTCCCGGTTTGCCATAATGCTTCTCTTGCATTTGGTTATTATTTTTCCACCCTGTGAAATTTTTCTCGCTGCACTGTTCGCAGTCCTCGACAAATTTTCTTATGTCATCAACTTCTCCGGGCCAGAAATATCCAACAGATGTTCTTTGGCATGTGGTACCCATTTTCTGGTGTTCACCATCTAGAACATGTGTTTGTCTCATAATTTGTGCCTTATATTCTGATGGCACTACTACCTGTCCACATCCGGATAATCCTGCTTTATCCGCCCTGCAAAGCAGTCCATCATCCAAATAGAAGTCTCCTTTCCTTGGAGGGGTATGGAGTTTTTGGAGTTTTTCAAAACACGGCTTCAGTGACCTATCTTCAGCCTGTGCCTTTCTCCACTGTTTACGAGACATTGTTTTTGGTGGTTCCTCCTCTTTTTTAGGAGTCGACCTGACCTGAAGCGTGGCCATTACTACAGGTCTCCTTCCACAATTTTCAGTGTTATGGTTGTCCATCCGACAATTTTTACAATACCTCTTTCCTTGGTTAAAAGGTTTTCTTTCATCATTCCTTCTATCATTGAATTGTGAGGGTCTATTGTGAAACTCATTTCGAGGCCTATCAAAGTTCTGCTTATTTCTGTTATCAAATTTATTATGGTTTTGGGTGGCCTTACTCTGATCTATTTGTTTCTTCTTTGTGCCAGCCACCTCTGCCTGGGCTGCCTGATACCTCTCAGCGACATTTATTATCTCACCCAGCCTCTCCGCACCCTGTTCCATGAGAAACTTTATCATGTCTGGAGCCATGGACTCTCTCATCTGCTCAATGAGTATCATCTCTTTGAGATCTTGGGTTTCCCCCAAAGTAGCCAATTTCTCCATATACGTTTCCAACCGGGCGGAGAACTGGTGATAGGTCTCACCCGACAGTAGCCTGGCATTCCTAAATTTCTTTCTATAAAACTCTCCGTTCTTTTCGTATCTTAACAGAAGAGCTTGCTTCAACATGTCATAGTTGTCTTGGTCATCCCTGCTCATTTTGGAAAACACTTCATAAGCTGTTCTCCGAAGTCCCTGAGACAACTTTACCCCCATCTTTCTCTTTCTAACCCATAAGTAGTGGCTAAAAGTTCAAACCTGCTTAAATACCCTTCGATGTCATCGTCTTTCTCAACAAAATGGTCTACATGAAAACCCATAGCTGAGGTTGAGGCTCCCTGACTAGCAGTGGCATCTGAGGCAAAAGGGCTGGCACCATTTTCAGGAGCATGGCCTCGAAATTCTAGCTCCCTTAGTCGTATCTCATGCTCCCTCTGCAATCTCTTATCTTCTGCTTCCCTCTCGGCAGTCAATCTTTTTTCTTCTGCCTCCCTTTGCAGTCGTTTTTCTTCTGCCTCCCTTTCGGCAGTCAATCTTTTTTCTTCTGCCTCCCTTTGCAGTCGTTTTTCTTCTGCCTCCAATGCCCTAGCCTCCTTGTCAGCCTCAATCTGCAACCTCTTAATTTCTTTGTCAGCCTCAATTTGTAACTGTAATTTTCTTTCTTCTGCTAACTTCCTATCTTCCCTTTCAATATACTTGTCGCATTCTGAAGTTACATATTGAACCAACTCTGGTCCATCCATGCCCATCTCTTTAGCAGTCTGTACAGCCGCAGAGCGAAACTTGGCCAGATCTGCCATTCTGATAAATATAAAATGTTCTAACTAAATCTTTAACTAATTATAAATTTATTTAATTAAATCTGGGCTCTGACACTTTCTTTACTTCCCAAATCTTGGGTAATCTTATATGGGGATTCTTTGGGAAAATTAGACTGTAGTTAATGCTAAACCCCAGACCCCGATGTATGTAGTACTAAGAGAAATTCAGATGCCCGGACAAGCCTACCAATTTATGTAGCAAAGTTGATTTTGCTGGGGAGGTTATGATGGTATCCTAAAAGAATGAAAAGGTGTCTGCTTTAACCGTGTGAGGTCAAGCACATGTAGGCCTCTGATTCTATAAATGATGATGATGAATTATGTGCAGAGAACCTACCGCTACCTCCCTAGGTCTCACACGGTCACTATTCTGGCTCTAGTGTATGGTGTATGGTGTACCTAGTGTCTAGAGGAGAAATGAAATGATGGTACACAACAGTCAAACACTTTAAGTTTCTATAAAGAAGATAATAAAACTAGCAGTTAAGTTTTTCTTTGAACAAATCTTCTTTACAATTTATTTTGCCTGTCCATTTATAGCTTGTGGACAGGTCTTTGAAAATAAGGACAAGATAGTTTACAGAAAAGAACAATTAAAATTTTGGGACAATTTGCCCAATAACTAAAAAGTTATTATGTATATATATATATATATATATATATATATGTATATATATATATATATATATATATATATATATATATATATATATATATATATATATATATATATATATATATATATATATATATATATATATATATATATATATATGTCTTTCCTGTAGGAAATATTAAAAGAATTCACTTTATTCATATAAAGGGAGAGTCACTGTATATGAGGGCTGTAGTTCATCCTACCCCCATAAACGTCCTGTGTATTATTTTGAAACACAAGAAAATGTCAGAGAGGCCCCAGATGTCTAACACATCACCTGGGAGTCCTTGTTGTAAGATATTTCAATGTGTAGTTGCAGAAAGTTTCAATTTCACCACTCGCCAAAGCTCCTACTGTTATCTTCGACAGCATATAAAACTGGTTGGAGACTGGTTGGCGTTTATTAGTACTCAGCAGGTTTTCTGTCTCCAGCCGGCAACAGGAACATAGACCCTCTGCAACAAACGGACACCCTGGCCTTTTACATCGGATCACTTATTCTAACACTTAATTTCCTACGTGGGTATGGGGTCAGCCTCGCGTGCCTTACAAGTGCACTAGCCCCGAATTGTACAGGACTCCCACCTGGCTGTGACCACACCTCAGGTCCGTATAGCAGATACGCCACTGTACGTTCACATACTTTTCCTCCATACAATAATGTGGAGTAGCCACATTTCCTTTGATATGATATTCTCTTCTTTTCTTTTCAAATATAATTGCTTGAGGCATGTAAACAGTGGTCATTGAACACAGAGGCTTATTAAAATATTATAATACAATAATATGACAACATAATCATGACAACATACATCACTTAGATACCGTTTAATGTGAGGACTCAACAATGTCTGCTCCCGGCATGACCTTCACTTTTTCCCAATAGCAGTATCTAACTTTGTAGTTGGACCAAACATATTAAATTTCATAAAATATCCTTACCACAATCAAGAAATATATAAACAAATGACGCTGATTTTGTGAAGAAATGGCCTCAGCTTCCTCCGAACTGCACAGACTGTGAATTTATTCTTTATTTAAGTTTACAATTAACACAGCTGTTTCTCAGCGTATCTGAATACAATTTTTAGTTCAACTGGCAATGAATAGTCAAAGCCTTTTGCTAATATTTACTAGCACTGGCCAATCGAAACGTTCGACTACTTGAATTCAAAAGCAGTTTGAATGAAAACCAAAATAATTTCGAATAATTTCTGCGTCTGGTGGTCGATTGGCCAGTATGCTTTAGTCATGCCCAATACAAAAAGATGTTTCGTTTAGGATTACATTTTTCCTACCGCTCCCCTTTTCAGTCATACTCTTTTTACCCAAGCGAATCTGAATGTACCTCCCTGCCTCTTTTCCAAGCTCGCGTCCCCCTAACGTTACCAAAAAACATAAGCAGGAACGCCAGTCTGTGTGGTCGAGTGTCCGTAGATATTAGTAGTTCTGCAATAACTTCTCTAATTCTGGGACTATCATATTATTTAAAGTACATTCTTGTTCAGCGAACTCTACATCATACTACTATATAATTTTTATGGGAAACTTCATAATGGTTTAAATTTTCAATTTTATTCATAGTCAATCGTCAAATAAAATTTTGCCCAAGACCGCCATCTTTCCTCTCCTTCATCTCGCTAGCATGTATTTTTCAAATAACTAACTTGTTTTAGTTACGTCAGAAATGCTACCACTAGGAGGAAAATAAAATTGTCTGCGTGGTTTTGCCTTGGCTGGCATTTCCGCAGTGTGTGTATATGCGTTGCAGACTGTGTCAGCGAAGCGGGGTGTAGACGGGGCGGGTTAAGAATAGGCGTTAATAATTAGTATTGTATCGTGTAATACTACCAAACAATGTAAGGATTACTACTAAATTTTGCGTTAAAGTTGACAGAAAGCGTTAATTCAGATAGTTATTTTGCGGCACGCTTCCGCCAATCGTTAATTATAAGGCTAGACTACAAAGTGTATGCAGCAGATCGGGCAAATGTTAAATATTAGTAGTGTTTCTCGAGAACGAAACTAAAAGCGTGTCAGACTATTACCGTGAAATCGTTCTATAGGCTTAGCACTGTGCAAAAAGCAGCGCTGCTGGCGTCGAAGATGCCAACCGTCAGACACATGCGGGCTAATGTATTTATTATCCTTTTATGCCTAAATCGTACTGAATTGAGCGTTTATTCTCGCAGATTTTGCTACAGTCTTATCTCCAATAAAAGGTCCGGTTAACTAAAAGGAATTATGAATCTAGTCTTCACTCTGACAGTAATCTCGTCTTATCAGAGGTTCAATCTAAACGCGCCGGCGACTATCTTATCTCAATTACTCACCGCAAGCTATGATAAACATTATCTGCAAGGAGTATCACAATTGTTTGAACATACAAACTACTTGCTCCTTAGCCGATAATGAGAAGAAATTGGTACTTTTAAAAGTACACAAATAACTATCAGTACCACTAATGTACCGATACTGCCTAAGAGAAACAAAAATCGCGAAGAGGTCATCCATTTCGACACAGTACGTCTACTATTTCTTTGTCTTATCAGAGACTCCCACAGTGAGGGAGCAATAAGTCTGCCCTTGTCTTATCAGAGACTCCCACAGTGAGGGAGCCGTAAGTCTACTATTTCTTTGTCTCCTCGAAGACTCTGGGAATGAGGGAAAAAGACTGAAGGGTATCCCGTTACACACCCATTGAGGCATACTGGGAATATGGTGTTAGGCCCATATTTTCTTAACCATACGGCACACTAGGGGTGATGTGGTCAGCATTACGCCGGCCGCTTTTAACCTTCCTAGACTTGCTCTGGTACCAGATTCATGAGGCTGGGTCGACCCCGGAGCCGTTTTCCGGTCTAAAAAGATCCCACATCAACTGGGGATCGAACCATGGACCACCGACCTGAGAAGTCAGAGCACTAACCACTGCGCTATTGCGGCTCGGGTAATGAAGGAACAGAAGTTATATTCTATCGTTGTCTTCTCACAGACTCACAGAATGAGGAAGTACTTGTTCCATTCTTTCTATTTCTCTTCACAGACATCTCACTCCATACCGTTTTTCAGAAAGTAGGGATGACAAGAACTCCAACATATTTTTTATTACCAAAATTTTAATGGAATAACGTTGAATGTATAATGAATGCATAAACATTTCAGTGTGATAATTAAACAAACTCTATGGGCCATTTTATGGTCTTCAAACAGAATGACATACAAAATAATGTGTATATGAAATGTTTGTGATAATAATTCTCTCTTAGTGACGTGTTCTAGATGCATTTTATACACACTACCAGCTCTACGTACAATTATGGTTCAGATACATAAATTATGGTCCCTGGGATTAACACGTGACATGTAAAACAATTATAATCAGATTTACACGTGACCTGCACTTTGCATGAGAAAATTGTGTCTCGAATTTCTGCTCCTTGTTGTATGTAATCATTTTCCTTTGCCCTTCGGAGTATGCAGCCGCCACAACATGTGGTCTCGTCACAGGAAGCTTTCACCACTAATTAACATGCTACGGCAGGGGTGGTTTTTGGGGCAGTTTCTTTTACAGGATGGGTTTGCCAGCCTCACGCAAAGCCTCACATGAGTCGCCTGGTACGACATGCCTGAGTGTGCAGTAGTCATATTATGCCTTTGTCTCTTCATAAACTGTAATGTGTGGCAGTAAATGTGTTTATGTCTGTGCGTGCGTGCGTGCACGTGCTCTATTTCTGTTATTTTTTTTTTTTAAATTTGTTCTGGTATATGAAGACCAAAAAAAAAAAAAAAAAACAATAAACCAAAAAGTTACAGACTTTCATAAATGGGTGCTTGCGAAGAATAGAAAGATTGAAACGGTATGACAAGATCACTAATGTAGAACTGATGACACGATCACTAATGTAGAACTGATGACAAGGTCACTAATGTGGAGCTAATGACAAGATCACTAATGTGGAACTGATGACAACATCACTAATGTGGAACAGATGACAAGATCAATAATGTAGAACTGATGACAAGATCACTAATGTGGAACTGATGACAAGATCACTAATGTGGAACCGATGACAAGATCACTAATGTGGAACTGATGACACGATCACTAATGTGGAACTGATGACACGATCACTAATGTAGAACTGATGACAAGATCACTAATGTGGAATTGATGACAAGGTCACTAATGTGGAGCTGATGACAAGATCCCTAATGTGGAACTGATGACAACATCACTAATGTGGAACAGATGACAAGATCAATAATGTAGAACTGATGACAAGATCACTAATGTGGAACTGATGACAAGATCACTAATGTGGAACCGATGACACGATCACTAATGTGGAACTGATGACACGACCACTAATGTAGAACTGATGACAAGATCACTAATGTGGAACTGATGACAAGATCACTAAAGTGGAACTGATGACAAGATCACTAATGTGGAACTGATGACAAGGTCACTAATGTGGAGCTGATGACAAGATCACTAATGTGGAACTGATGACAACATCACTAATGTGGAACAGATGACAACATCAATAATGTAGAACTGATGACAAGATCACTAATGCGGAACTGATGACAAGATCACTAATGTGGAACTGATGACAAGATCACTAATGTGGAACTGATGACAAGATCACTAATATAGAACTGATGACAAGATCACTGATGTGGAACTGATGACAACATCACTAATGTGGAACTGATGACAAGATCACTAATGTGGAACTGATGACAACATCATTAATGTGGAACTGATGACAAAATCACTAATGTGGAACTGATGACAAGATCACTAATGTAGAACTGATGACAATATCACTAATGTGGAACTGATGACAAAATCATTAATGTGGAACTGATGACAAGATCACTAATGTAGAACTGATGACAAGATCACTAATGTGGAACTGATGACAAGATCATTAATGTGGAACTGATGACAAAATCACTAATGTGGAACTGATGACAAGATCACTAATGTAGAACTGATGACAAGATCACTAATGTGGAACTGATGACAAGATCACTAATGGGAGAGTGAAGACAACTGGAGACAAACGTGAACTGGATAAAAATGGCCCCAAGTGGATGGCTCAGGACAGAAATACTTGGTATGATTTAATGAAAGCAAACATTCCTTGGGAGAAAATACGTAATGAATTATTGAATACACATATCATATATTGCATACATTTCTATGAGGTATACTAATTAAGTGCATAATTGAATTTTTGGCCAAAGTATACCATTTTATTTGAAGTTCATTGAAATAACGTTTTTATGTCATAACTAATAAGTAGCCGTCAAGAAATTAAGGCAAAGAATCATGGTGTACCATTTATGCCTCACGTCTTGAGGATGGCACCATTTCTCATGTATTGAGTATCTTTCTTTCCACACTGAGCAAGTAAGCGCGTCAACACACACCGCCACTTGAAACTATAATTAATAACAACACACTTATGAAACAAGACTGATGACTGAATGAAAAAAAAAATGTTTTAAAAGAGAATATTTACACAGAGTTCGATCGGCGGCCACCTACTGATCTATCTATATACATAATTATTTATTTCCGTAACGGGATCTTGTTTATTTAATTCTTCCATGTTGGTGTGGACCTAGGGAGTTTCTCGTCTCAGATTTGTCGTAAAATAGGCTGAAAATAAATATCAACCAATCAGCGTGCAGCTGGCAAAAGTATTTTCCAGAATGTGGTGTACATTACCCGGCGCGTTTCACTATAGAAGTTATGTAAACATAGCTATTGGATGTGAATGATGTATTGTCCAATGTTGAAATGTATAGATAACCATACGACAACGTTGTAGTTGTCACTTCTATTGTTACCAAAAACATCATTATTAAATACCTTTGCCAGATTATACAGCTGATCAAGTATCGCCACAGATACTAATTTGTAATGTTTTCAACGAAATATGTTCCATGCTTCCTCCTATGCCGCGTTAGTCACGTCTGACAGGGCTAACTCTTAAAGGACGGTATGGTTTTTCCAGTGCCGGAGTATTTATTAGACCCACTAGACACGGGCCTATGCCTCCAGGCTTACAGGGGCCCCCGTGAGAAAAGCAACGAAGTCATAAGACACAGAGGTCTACAGCAACGCATGTGCACTATAGTACGCTCGTGCGTGCAGGGTAATAGTATTTGTGCAACATTTAATTTAATTATTTACTTTCACCCCAGGTTTTTTCCTTTTTTTATTATATTTTCTTTGCCGGGGCCTCACCATCTTTAACAAAGTCTAACGGCTGTAATGAACCCATTTTGTTCTTTTACATATTATTATATATTAACAAAAACATTTATCTGAGATCCATTATTTTTTTTTTTCTCATTTTTCCTTTTAGAAGGTTGGAGAGGTGCACCAAAATATCTTGAAAGTCTAGGGCCTCCGATGTTCTTAATCCGGCCCTTGGTATTTCCCATGTCTGACACAAGGAATTTTCTGTCGCTTTGAATTTTCATATAGTTTTAAAGTGTAAGGGTCCGTTTTTTCCAAGTACTGTAGTTTAAAAGTATGATAATATTATATGTAGTTGTAAAGAAAACTGAATTAATCAAATATACGATTGGAAGAACACGAAACTAAAACTCTGTTCAAATATTTTAAAAAAGATAGCCCCATAACAGATACTGCCGTAGGGGAGCGAAGTGTTACAGACTTCAGTATACTAGGTCCAGCATCGAGAGGTGGGGTGACCAGGTCATTTCCTCTCTGCCTTTTCCATCCGTAAGTCAGGTACCTATTTATAGCTTGGAAAACTGGAGTGTGTTGGTACCGTGATTCGAACTCTACATCCTTGCCGCGAGAGATCAGCGCGCTAGCCACTCTATCAATCGGACACTGTTCAAATAACCCGACCCTAAAAACTGACCTCCCGTAACGAGCCATAGGAAACTCGGCTTCTCGTTTTTATAGTTAAAGTCTATACAGGGAACTAGGTGACCGTCAAGCAGTAGATTGGCACCTGGATAAGCTCCATTCAGAAGACACTTGTGTCTCAGACACACGTCCTAGATAAGTAGTTCTCAACCTGTTTACTACCGAGACACAAATGTCACAGCTGGTTAAGCTGGCGGCTCATGTACCAAAATTGACAAGTAAAAATAATTTAGAGGAATTCAGCTAAAGGTATGCTGCTTAAAACTTTGAGTAAGGATATAGTAAAATATCATTCGTAATAAAAAATGTTGATAGCATTACAAGACAGTCATTGTTACGGAACCCACAAGGTAAGAGGCAGAAATAGACAAAAGAACGAGTGATAGAAACGAAAATGAAGACATTGAAAGACTCTGAGCTGATGGGAAGTGACAAGAGGACTTGGCATGTGTTTATTAAAGGCCTTTTGTCCTTAGGAAGATGAAGGGTTATGAAAGAATTGCTAAATCAAGATACCATATTCGTGACAACTTCTTCTCACGTGGTAATAGTTAGACATCACAGTAAAAATACCCAGATGAAATTGTTCAAACTGAATGAACTTACATTCCTTAGGTCCGCACGCTGGTAGTACAATAGAAACAATTAAGTCTAAAGTGAAGCAAGTGTACAGAGCAATGCATCTCATTATTAATTATTACTGTAAAATTGTACCGTGCAGTTCATGGGAATCTTCAAGGAAACAAAGAAAAAATATGACCACTGTTCCATCAGGCATGTCGTAAAAGTGACTAATATGAGGCAGAACATTGGGATGGCAATATTGTCACGTAAAACAAAGTGTAGGCTACAAGTTTGTGCTTTGGTGTAGCTTCCTCAAGGAGGCCGTTTGAAGTGGTGGTCCCAGTTTTCTTATGGAGCAGAAAAAGAAGATGGAAATGGTGATGATAATTGTCAAATTATGTACAGTAATATTTCAAACTGAGGCACAAAGTGTTAAACAATTGTCAAAGTCGAATTATGTCCATTTTACCACGGGAAATATAACAGCATTTTCATTTATTAATGATACTACATTTATTTAACTTCTACATATAAAGTACTATGGACACTCAATTAATGAATGGTTCAGTTTACGAGATTACAGTTAACAAACTACTTCCTGCAAGAACTTTCAGTTCTATTAGCGATCACAAATTCTATTAACGACAACGTTAGAAGATCTTGGCCTGCGCACATTGGCTGACTCTTTCAAGTCAACTTCTGCGCAGCATCTTCTCTAAAAGAGTTTAGGAAAGATGATTCCCCTCGGTCGTCCTCTCCACAGCGGAAGAGAAAGGATTTACATGTTAGAGAATCTCGCACTTTAGAAGTTCCTGTCATAACTGTGGAAGGTGAATCACCTTCATGGACGCAGTAAAATGCTTTAGTTAATTAATTTAAAGGGGAGTTGGAATCAGTTGCCCAATATCCCATTCAAATTGTAGATTCAGTTAATGAAATATCCAGTGAACAAATGACTGCGAAACCAACTGTCCTCGTTAATCGAGGGTCCACTATATACTAATGTTACAATCATTCAAATCTTTACATCGTATGTATTTCTGTCCCTTTGTTCCAGTATGCAACAAATAGTTAGTCAAAGAGATTATAAACATGTAATATAAAAACAGAACATTCGATTTTTCTTGCATGTGACAAGTCTATTATATACGAGGTGCAGTCCAAAGATTCCCGAACTGTAGTCATAAAAAACCGTTGGCTTACTGGAGGCTCTAATTGCTACCGTCACCTTCGACGTAATCTCCTTGGGAGTTTATACAATGATCCAAATGCCTTTCCCAAAGTTGGAAGCACCTCTAGAACTCCGTTTCCGGGATGTTGTTTCGCATGTCCTGCGAACCTACCTGAATCTCCTCAATGCTATCAAATCGTTATCCCTTCAACTCAGTCTTCATTGGGAAGAAGTTATATGAGGCTAAATCGTGAGAGCAGGGCGAGAGGGTGAGGAACTATTGCAAAACAACAGTTGCACAGAAAGCGCGGCGTGAGCCTGCGCGTTTTCGTGATACTGGAGCAAGTCCTATGTGAACCGCTTGGCCGGAAGTTTCCACCTCACATCCTCTTCAAAAAGATTTGGACGTAGAAGTGCTGATTCGCCGTCTGACCGGCCAACACTGCTGCATATGTCATAGATGGTTTGCCGGTGGTCCTCTTGACTGGCCTGTTGCACTCTTTCCATATTTTCAGCCATTCTGCTTGCTGAAGGCCGACTAGAAGGTTGCAATCTTTAATCGGCGTTTGCCTATGTTTCAAGCGTGAGAACCACTCAAAAGTCTGGGTTCTGCTCATAGTTTCTTAACTAAACGCTTGCTTAGGTATTTTATAGGTCTCCGATGCGGTTTTGCCAAGCTTGAAGCAAGATTACAGATGCACTGCTACTTCAAGTCTGCCATGTCACTTCACTCGAGAATTGAGGAACGCCGTTGAAGCCACTGTACATAAACGCTTGTGGAAAAGGGAACATCTGCACGCGCCAATATGAAACATGGCAAATTGCTTCAGATTGGATGTCTTTATCGCTATAGAGCGGCACAAGTATGTACCACTTCTGCTTAGCCGTCCACGCGGCCAGTCCAGGGACTTTTGGATAGCACCTCCTAACACTTAAAGAGAATCACTCATGACCAACATTCATTCAAACCGACGTCAATATCAAAGAATGTTCTATGTCATAGGTAAGGAATAATAAACATTATGCAACAATTGTCCTAACTTCTCCCTGGGCTATAATTAGAAAGTTACCCTTGTAAATGATCTCTAAAAATGCTATTCTTATAAATGATGTCTATTTTCACAAAGACCAGGTGTTACTAGAATGAAGCATGGACACTTAGGGGTCGTCCACACATGACGTCAGGCAGTAGGGGGAGGGGTCTAACATTTTCTGACAAAGTGTGAGGATAGGGGAAAAAATGGGGTGGGGGGTTTCGAAAAAATGCGACGTCACAAAAAATATACCAGTGAGGTTCGCTTTTTTCATAAATGATGTCAGAACTAAATCGATTTTGTAACCTTCATCCTCGTTGTCTACTTGTATCCACAATAGTTAACAACTCCTCGTGGAGGACTTATTTTAATATTATTTGAAATATGGGATAACTATTATAACCTTTATCTGTTTTAAATTGTTTTGGAATTATACATTTTTTTTAAACGATGTTTATCTGAAGCAAATGGATTTCTAGCTACGTCAACGGAGGAGCACCTTTCATGGCAGTGGCATAATGATAAGGTAGATAAATCATTCACTGATAACAACTTCAGTTTTGAACCCTTGAATTTTTATTGATTGTCTCTCAAACTTAACATTATTGTATGGAACTTTATCATGTAAGAACTGAATATACGAGCGTAGTATATTCACATATATATACTATATATCACTGGTATAGTTATTGATGTGTTTACTTTACATTTATATTATGTTTTTGTTGTCTGAAATTAAATTAAGCCAAAATTGTAGCAAAGTTGATTTTGCTGGGGAGGTTATGATGGTATCCTAACAAAGAATGAAATCGGTGTCTGCATAAACCATGTGAGGTCAAGCACATGTAGGCCCCTGACTCTAAAAGATGATGATGATGAATTATGTGCAGGGTACCTAACGCAACCTCCCTAGATCTCACACGGTCACTCTTGTTGCTCTAGTGTATGGTGTATGATGTACCTAATGTCTAGGGGAGAAATGAGATGATGGTACACACCACAAAACCACTTTAATTTTCTATGAGGAAGTGAATAAAACAGTGGTTAAAGTTTTCTTTAAATTAATCTTTTCTGTACAATTTATTTTGCCTGTCCAGTCATATCTCTTGGACAGGTCTTTGAAAATGAGGACAAGATAGTTTACATAAAAAGGACCAACTAAAAGTATGTGTGGACAATTTGCCCAACACTATAAAGTTAATATATATATATATATATTTATCTCTGTCCTGTGGGAAATGTTCACAGCTATTACTGTATTAATCTAGCAGGGAGAGTCACTGTGTATGAGGGGCTGTAGTTTCATCACGCCCCAAACTTCCTGAGTATATGTTGAAATATCAGTGTTTGTTAAAGCGAAAGTGTCAGATGTACCCAGATGCCTAACTCAACACCTGGGATTCCTTGGTAGAATGAAATACAATATGCATATGCAGAAAATCTCTTTCAAACGTGCACCAAGCTCCTCCCGTTATCTGTTGACAGCATATGAAGGGTCAGAGACTTGATAGTATGTTTCTGACTCAGCAGGTGTGGTGAAGTGGGATGTTATAAATACTTATAGGGAACTTAGTGTACTGACTGAGATCAGCTGTGAAGGTATCTATATCTATTAAGAGTAGTGTATTATAGATAACCTTACTTGCTACCACATATCTATATATCTCAGTCAGAATTATTCTGGAATAGTGTGATGCTACGTTATGTGTCTAGGGTATGTGTATGATGAAGTGTAAGTCACAACAACAGACAGATAAACAATTTAATTTAATCCACTACTCTTGACAACACTGTGACACTCACATACATATAACACTCTACAAAGATATCTTAAAAGAGTCACTGATAAACTTTCAAATAACAATATGTATTCATTACTGGCATGAATGAATATGTGTCCTGATTCAACTACAAGGGAACCAGGAATCACAATCAATTTAAATTACAAGTTATGTACAGAATGTATTTAATATGAATATTGTAGTGACATATATTATTACAAATGTTCTATGTGTGTCAGTTGTGTAGTAGTAAAATGAGGTAATACTGGTTTTGTTTTGTTCAAGCTCTGTTGGTATTTGTCATCATGACTTCAATAGTTTGTCTTTAGGGACTAGTATTTGGAGATGTTCACAGTTCCTGATTTTAAGACAAGTAAATTCCCCTCTTAATGTTAATTTTACAAAGTCAGTTCAAGATGAGGGGACATAATGTTGAGCTCAGCTGGCCAAGTTAGCTTATCTGGCGTGATGGCGGCAGGAAAGGACTCCTCTGCTCGAATTCTCCTCTGGGCTCTGGAGACACCTCACTGATAGCTAAAAGGACCAAGGAGTATGCTGTCCGACACTGGATTCAGCAAAGCTCTGACCAGGTGCTGCTCAGTACCATCAAGACCACTGTCCCACAATTCATACGAATAAACACAGATACGTTGATTAGCAATGAATTCTGGCACAAACTGGCACAAATTCCCATCTGCTTATCTTCCAGGCTTTTATTTAGCAAAATATATGCTGGCTTCAACGCACTGATGCTTTATCAAGCTATTTTAAACAAGTGGTTTCGAACTAACGCTCCCAAGTGTGTATATCAGCGAGTCTGACCAATGAGCCCCGTTTCGACAAGTGTTTGAAAAAATGTTACCTTTCCCCGTTTCCCCTAACAACCAAGATAGTATTTATAGCCCGACCAATCGTGGTTAGGCTTTCATTTGTTGCGCTCCAATCAATTTGGAGTTTACATGGTAGGCTATTTCTGTAACGTAAATTTTTTTCAAACACGTTAAAAAAAAATCTTATGAGCAGAAATGATTTTATGCTGTCAGGCACCCCCAATATTTTATTTTGGGTATAATTTATTAATTCCTGGACTATTTGCGTAACGTTTTACATATTATTTGTCAGCAAGCCCTAAGGAACCCAAAAATACAAATTTAAAGGAGCTACGTGGCTGCATTCAAAATATGCAATTTCTTCTACCTCCTGTTTCGAAGATGTGCTGTCTGGGTACTGTTATGTTCTCAACCGTAAACCCATCTAATGTTATCTTTTCTAATAAGAGTTTTTTTTATGATTTATAAACCTAACTCTGGGAAAGGGTAGTGTATTTTATCACTGTCCGTCTGAAAAAAAATTAGTGCATGTAGACTTACACGCGTGATGCATGCGTTCCTGATTTCCAGCCCCTCCCTCTCTCTTTATCCTTTTGTCCATCTGTTCGTTCGTTTTGGTAACGCAGTATAATTAATGTTAGGATTAATTTAGGTCATTACGCAGTACGTCTCAATGTTTTTCTTAGAAATGCAGCACACGTTTCATTGAAGAAGGCGGGTAATAATACAGTAAGCTTTTATATCAACGTGAAAGCGTTACAATTTGCAGACGAAGCAGAAAACAAGGGGGATTTCGAGTACATTCTTTGTGACAGCACTGTTATTTTACCATTGCTCTTCTCTTTATTAATTTTATTTGTTAGGCTTCATATTTACCTAATAATTTATATATGTGGATTAGAATATTTCATGACACCTCCCCTCTTAAAACAGACATTATATGTCAGTCCTTTATTCTATATACACATAGAGAAATTTATTATTATTTCTGGGGTTTACGGTGATTCTCATCACACGGATGGCGGCTTAAAAAATCCGCTCCCAAATTGGTTTTTCCAGATATATACTCAATGCTAAAATTATATGGAGCCAGAAGCAAAGACCATCGGAGTAACCTAGAGTTCTCATGCTTAGCCTGTGCTAAAAACGATAAAGGTTTGTGATCTGTTTGCAACTTAAATGCCTTCCCATATAGATAAATATTGAATTTCTTTATTGCCCATATTACTGCAAGACATTCTTTTTCGCTAGTTGAGTAGTTGATTTCAGCTTTATTCAACTTTCTGCTAGCATATGCCACTGGGCTTAATTCCCCATCCAATGCATCTGATTTCTGTAGTAAAGTTGCACCTAGCCCAATATTACTTGCATCCGTCCTTACTATGAATTCTTGACTTAAGTCAGGTAATTTCAAAATGGGTTTACTTGTGAGCTTTTCCTTCAATTCTTGGTAAGTCATTTCACATTGTGGTGTCCATGTAATGCGATCTGGATGTCCTTTACGTGTCAATTCAGTTAACGGTGCACATATGGAATTAAAGTTTTTGATATACTTCTGGTAGAAACCACATAATGAGACAAAGGATCTCACGTCCTTCTTGGTTTGTGGTCTCGGGGCTTTCTGTAGTTTCTCTAAATTCTTTGGGTCAGGGGTCATGTTTCCCTGATAAACTGTGTGTCCCAAAAATTCCAATTCTTTACATCCAACGCAACATTTGGTTGGTCGGGCTGTTAAATTTGCCTCCCTAAGTCGAGTAAACAGCATGTTCAGAGAGTCAATGTGTTCCTCAAATGTTTCTGTTGCTATAAGGATATCATCCATAAAATTTGTTATACAGGGATTATTCAGAGGATCCAATAATTTTCTCATCATTCTAGAGAAGACACTAGGCGCATTCTTCAATCCAAATGGCAATCTATTAAACTCATAGTGTCCTTCTGAGGTACTAAAAGCTAGGTATGGTCTAACCTCAGGCTTTACTGGAATCTGATAGTATCCTTTACTCAGATCCACTTTTGAGAAATATTTAGCTTTATTTAGTCTGGCAAACAGCTGATTTGTATCCGGCAATGGATCCACCTGTCCTTCTGTAATAGCATTCAGTCTCCTGTAATCTATACAGAGTCTATGTTCTCCAGAGGGCTTCCTTAAGAGTACCACCCCGGAACTATACGAAGACTCACTGTGCGAAATAATTCCTTCCTTCAACAGATAGTCTATCTCTTCCTTCAAAGCTTTTTCCTTAGCAAACGGAATCGAATATGGTTTCATACAGACAGGTGTGGAGTCTATGAGTTTCATATCATATTCCAATAGGTTTGTATGCCCTGGTCGGTCTGTTAACACCTCTGCATGATTATTTAGAACCTGTTGCACTCTCTCTTTCTGAGTTTTCGTTAAATGTGTACTGATTTTCACCTGTGCTGCTGTCTCACAGGGGTGTAATGGATATTCAAATGATGAAAGTGGTTCCTTTTTCATCTCCATGGCGATGGACAAGGTCAACAAGTGTGTCTCTTCCTGATGTTCTCTTTCCAAATATTTCTTCAGGAGATTCACATGATAGATTTTTTCTTTCCCCTTCTTATCTATCTTATAATTTGTTCTAGACACCTTCTCTAGAACTGTATATGGACCCTGCCATCCAATTTGTAACTTATTCTGACTCCCGGGCAAAAGAAGCAGTACTTTCTCTCCCACAGCCAAATTTCTGTCTTTCGCCTTCCTGTTATAATAGGCAGCATGTTTCTTCCTGGCTTGTTTCAAATTTTCATTGGCAAGTTTCCAGCCAGTTTTCAACCGAGTGGTCAGCTCATTCACATATTGGTATGAAGATGTAATGTTTTCCTCTGCCTTTTCATCAGTCCACGTTCTTAACAAAGCTACATATGGACCTTTAATTGTGTGGACCTATTTGTCCATGCACCGGTATGGTCTCTTCCACTCGAAGCTTTATAGTGATGATTTTTCCTCCCAGAATTATCATTCACAAAACGACCGCTACCAATTTTTCTTTTGGGGCTTTCTCCCCTCTTAAAATTCTTGATGAGAGATTTCCTCTCTACATCTTCTTCCTCCAGTTTGTTTAAGTCCGATTGAGGGATTGTCGGCTTATCCTGGGGTAAGACATCCTTTTGCACTCTCCGCATAGTGGCCATTGTAAAACAGTTAAGTGAAGCTTGTCCGTGAAAAGGGGCTTCCCATTCCATTTGGTCCACTTTATCAAATCTATATCTCTTTTTATTATCAGGCCTAATTTTGCCCCGTGGCGTGTCCAGGTCCTGATCCATGTTCCCACTTGTGGGTGTTCCCTCATGTGCTATGCTACACCTTTCTACAAAATTCTCAATGTCCCATCTTGCTTTGGGCCAATAATAATTGTGAGCCACCTTTTGAATGATGGTACCTATCTTCTCATGGTCCCCATCTGGTTTCACATGTAGGCTCCTTATTAATTCTGTCCTGTATCTTTTTGGAAGAACCAGCTGTCCGTGACCATGGGATCTAGTTCCGGCCTTCCTATACATCAACTTGTTTTTCATGTAAAAATCTCCCTTGCCTGGAGTTGTATGACAAGTTGACAATTTTCTGAAACAAGGCTTGAGTGTTTTATCCCCAGCCTGTGCCTTCCTCATCTCTTCTGGAGTGGTATCTAACATAATATCCTCCTCCTGTCTTGAGGTCGACCTGACCTGAAGGGTTGCCATATACACAGGTTTCCTTCTGCAACGGTCAGTGTCATGATTGTCCATCTGACAATTCTTACACCACCTTTTTCCTTGGTTGAAAGATTTTCTTTCATCATATTTCCTTTCATCGAATTGTGGGAATTTATTTTTATTTTCATACCGTGGCCTATCAAATTGGTGCTTACCTTTATTTTGATCCCTAGGATCAAATTTATTAAAGTTCTGTGGTGCCCTAAAGTTATCCACCTGTTTCTTTTTATTACCTGTTACCTCTGCTTGAGCTGCTTGATACCTTTCAGCAACATTTAGCAACTCACCCAGCCTCTCTGCACCTTGTTCCATGAGAAACTTTCTCAGGTCTGGAGCCATGGACTCTCTTAGTTGCTCTATAAGGACCATTTCCTTAAGATCTTGGGTTTTCCCCAGAGAAGTCCATTTCTCCAAGTATGTCTCGATTCGTGCAGAGAACTGGTGATAGGTTTCACCTGACAGTAGTTTAGCATTCCTAAATTTTTTCCTGTAAAACTCTGCATTCTTTTCATACCTTAACAAAAGAGCCTGCTTTAGCATGTCATAATTTTCCTGATCACCTCTGCTCATTTTTGCAAAAACTTCATAAGCTGCCCCACGAAGTCCCTGAGATAACTTTAAGCTCCACCTTTCTCTCTCTAACCCATACGTGGTAGCTAATAGTTCGTACCTATTTATATAGCTCTCAATATCATCGTCTTTCTCAACAAAATGATCTAAATGAAAGTTCATAGCTGAGGTCGAGGCTCCCTGAGTAACCGTAGCATCAGAGGCAAAGGGACTGGCACCATTTTCAGGAGCATGGCCTTGAAACTCAAACTCCCTTAGTCGTAACTCATGTTCCCTTTGTAATCTCTTCTCCTCCTTTTCTGCTTCCCTCTCTGCAGCTAATCTCTTCTCTTCTCTTTCTGCAGCTAATTTCTTCTCTTCTCTTTCTGCAGCTAATCTTTTGTCTTCTCTTTCTGCTTCCAATTTCTTAGCCTCTTTGTCAGCCTCAATCTGCAACCTCTTAGTCTCAGCCTCAGCTTGCAACCTCTTAGTCTCAGCCTCTAACCTTCTTTCGGCTTCTTTTTCTAATCTTCTTTCTTCGCGTTCAATAAATTTGTCACATTCCGTTGTGACATAGGCAACCATAACTTGCCCATCTAATCCTAACTCTTTTGCAGTCTGAACCGCAGCAGATCGAAATTTGGCCAGGTCCGCCATTGTCTATCAGGTAAATTTTTATAATGTCTACCCAACAATTCAATTTCTAACTATATATCTAATGGACAACACAGGCACCGTGAGCTCAACCTTATTTAATTCCACCCAAGGATACCTTTTAATTCTTATATTCCCTGAAGTGAATTACCCCCAATATTTTTAATAGTTAAAGATTCAAAATCCCAAGAGCGAGACCCCAATATATGTGGTGAAGTGGGATGTTATAAATACTTATAGGGAACTTAGTGTACTGACTGAGATCAGCTGTGAAGGTATCTATATCTATTAAGAGTAGTGTATTATAGATAACCTTACTTGCTACCACATATCTATATATCTCAGTCAGAATTATTCTGGAATAGTGTGATGCTACGTTATGTGTCTAGGGTATGTGTATGATGAAGTGTAAGTCACAACAACAGACAGATAAACAATTTAATTTAATCCACTACTCTTGACAACACTGTGACACTCACATACATATAACACTCTACAAAGATATCTTAAAAGAGTCACTGATAAACTTTCAAATAACAATATGTATTCATTACTGGCATGAATGAATATGTGTCCTGATTCAACTACAAGGGAACCAGGAATCACAATCAATTTAAATTACAAGTTATGTACAGAATGTATTTAATATGAATATTGTAGTGACATATATTATTACAAATGTTCTATGTGTGTCAGTTGTGTAGTAGTAAAATGAGGTAATACTGGTTTTGTTTTGTTCAAGCTCTGTTGGTATTTGTCATCATGACTTCAATAGTTTGTCTTTAGGGACTAGTATTGGAGATGTTCACAGTTCCTGATTTTAAGACAAGTAAATTCCCCTCTTAATGTTAATTTTACAAAGTCAGTTCAAGATGAGGGGACATAATGTTGAGCTCAGCTGGCCAAGTTAGCTTATCTGGCGTGATGGCGGCAGGAAAGGACTCCTCTGCTCGAATTCTCCTCTGGGCTCTGGAGACACCTCACTGATAGCTAAAAGGACCAAGGAGTATGCTGTCCGACACTGGATTCAGCAAAGCTCTGACCAGGTGCTGCTCAGTACCATCAAGACCACTGTCCCACAATTCATACGAATAAACACAGATACGTTGATTAGCAATGAATTCTGGCACAAACTGGCACAAATTCCCATCTGCTTATCTTCCAGGCTTTTATTTAGCAAAATATATGCTGGCTTCAACGCACTGATGCTTTATCAAGCTATTTTAAACAAGTGGTTTCGAACTAACGCTCCCAAGTGTGTATATCAGCGAGTCTGACCAATGAGCCCCGTTTCGACAAGTGTTTGAAAAAATGTTACCTTTCCCCGTTTCCCCTAACAACCAAGATAGTATTTATAGCCCGACCAATCGTGGTTAGGCTTTCATTTGTTGCGCTCCAATCAATTTGGAGTTTACATGGTAGGCTATTTCTGTAACGTAAATTTTTTTCAAACACGTTAAAAAAAAATCTTATGAGCAGAAATGATTTTATGCTGTCAGGCACCCCCAATATTTTTTTTTGGGTATAATTTATTAATTCCTGGACTATTTGCGTAACGTTTTACATATTATTTGTCAGCAAGCCCTAAGGAACCCAAAAATACAAATTTAAAGGAGCTACGTGGCTGCATTCAAAATATGCAATTTCTTCTACCTCCTGTTTCGAAGATGTGCTGTCTGGGTACTGTTATGTTCTCAACCGTAAACCCATCTAATGTTATCTTTTCTAATAAGAGTTTTTTATGATTTATAAACCTAACTCTGGGAAAGGGTAGTGTATTTTATCACTGTCCGTCTGAAAAAAAATTAGTGCATGTAGACTTACACGCGTGATGCATGCGTTCCTGATTTTCAGCCCTCCCCTCTCTCTTTATCCTTTTGTCCATCTGTTCGTTCGTTTTGGTAACGCAGTATAATTAATGTTAGGATTAATTTAGGTCATTACGCAGTACGTCTCAATGTTTTTCTTAGAAATGCAGCACACGTTTCATTGAAGAAGGCGGGTAATAATACAGTAAGCTTTTATATCAACGTGAAAGCGTTACAATTTGCAGACGAAGCAGAAAACAAGGGGGATTTCGAGTACATTCTTTGTGACAGCACTGTTATTTTACCATTGCTCTTCTCTTTATTAATTTTATTTGTTAGTATTTTTCCTCAATACAATAATGTGGAGTAACCACATTTCCTTTGGTATGATTTTCTTTTCTGTTTCTTTTTTTAAATATAAATGCTTCAGGCATGCTTAATAGCGTTCATAAAACACAGAGGCTTATTACTATTCTAATGCAATAATATTCAAACAAAATCATGACAACATACACCAGTTAGATACATTTCAAAGTGAGGACTCAACAATGTCTGCTCCCGGCATGTCCTTCACTTTCCCCCATAGCAGTATCTAACTTCGGTAGTTGGAATAAACATAGTAATTCATAAGCATCCTTACCACAATTCAAGAAAATATAAACAATTGACGCTGACTTTACGAAGAAATGGCCTCAGTTTCCCTGTGCTCTGCCCAGACTGTGAATATTTATCTATTATTTAAGTTTAAATTTATCACAGCTGATCTCAGCGTAACTGAATGAAAATTTTCTCAACTGGCACTGAGCAGCGAAAGCTTTTTGCTAATATTTTGTATCTCTGGCCAATCGAAGCCTTCGACTACCAGAATTCAAATGCAGTTCTTTTAAAAAAAAAAAAATAATAATAATTCCCAACTCTGCGTCTGGTAGTCGATTGGCCAGCCTGCCTTAGTTATGCCAATACAAAAAGATGTTTCGTTTTGGATTACATTTTCCTAACGCCCCTCTTTCCCCCTATACTCTCTGTTTACCCAAGCGAATTTGAATGTACCTCAATGCCGCTATTTCTAAGCCGGCGTCCCTACTAACGTTAAAAAAAAATTAACAAGCAGGAACAACCGTCAGTCTGTTAGTGCGTCCGTAGACATTTAGTATTTCTTCAATAACTGGGCTAATATTGTGACTATCATATTATTTCAAACATATTCTTGCTCATTGATCTTTAAGCTATATTATCATATGATTTTTATGGTCAGTTTGATATTGGTTTAGATTTTACAGTTTTTCCACTGCCAATCGTCAAATAAAATTTGCACAAGACTGCCATCTTTCCCTCTCTCGCTAGCATGTATTTTTCAAATAACTCGGCGCACTTCCGCCAAAGCGTTAATTGTAAGTCTTGCCACAGTCTCTATCAAATCGGGCAAAATGTTAAAAATGTACGTCACAAGGAACGCGAGTAGGTTTAAACGGCGGGAGCGGTTCTAAGCCGTTCCTATGCACTAAATTCAGCGCTATGCTGGCGTGTGAGAGCATCCCCGTCAGACACAATAGGGCTGTTGTATTTATTATCATTTTATGACTAAATTCTTACTGAAATGAGCGATTATTCTCGCAGATTTTACTACAAAAATGAATGATATCTTATTTAAAAAATCTAGCAACATTTAACTAGCAAAGAAGTCTTTGTAAAATCCTGATTAATTCAACAATATTGTACTTAAAAGATTAGTAATTTGTCTGCACTAGATAACTAATTTACATTCCATTGTATTCATTCTTTTCAGTATTACAAAAGAAAAACTGTGGGTTTCTCTCTTGAGATTTGTGACGTCATGTAGGAGGAAGAGTGTGTAGATTTGTTTGGACGAGGGGCGGGGTAGAGATTTGTGACGTCACATACGAGGGAAAGGGTCTCGGTTTTTTAAGACGAAATGTGATGGGGGGGGGGGGGGGGGCGGGGGGGGGGGGGGGTTAAAAATGGCAAAAAATTGCATGATGCCATATGTGGACGACCCTTTATGTCATATTGCAAATATTTCAACCTGGCAAATGATATGTCTAATATGAGTGGTAAAAATTTGAATAAAATAGAGATGATGTGAGCCAGATAACTTTAGAACTAAACCATGCTTGATGTTTACAGGGTAGCTGAAGCTGAAATGGTTTTACCATTTAGTTAGAATATTACCAAATGACACATAAGCTTGAGGCTTCTTTTTCAGGACGCAGAGAAGGGACATAAAAATGCTCAAGGGAAACAAGGCAAGATGAGTTACTTAAAACACGTAAGAAAAATTTACCAAAATTATTAATTGTCGAACCTAGCACCCTATGAACACAACTGAATTATCCAACAATGTTTAACTGGGGTAAAGCAATTTGAAAGTCAAACGAAAAAAAAAAATTATATTACAAAGAGAAAAGGCAAATCAAGAATAATGCAAACACTACATCCTTCAGTTATTTTGTTGCAGTCTGCAACTAAATTAAACCTTATTCATCAATTTGCAGAAGGCTATCCTAAATCAGGCAACTATTTACGAATAAATAAAAACAAAATGTAAAATTAATTATCAACTTATTGGATGGAAAAGAAATGCTGCCGTTACACTAAATGTTATAAATGTTACAATAAATGACTGTCTCGAACTGATGTTTCCTGCTGAATTGTCATCTTCTTGGAAGAAATCCATTGTTCCTGCTTCCACATTACCTTCAACAGGTATAAACTGCTCGCTAATTGTATCCTCTTCATTGTGGGTCTGAACATCAGGCAAATTATTTTGTGCCCCACTTCGTGATTGGCTGATAGCTTGGTCTGATTCTTTTGATTGGATTTCCAAATCAGCCAGGTTGCCCACAATTTGACTGATCTGTTTTTGATCAGGACATCCTAGCCACCAGCTGGCAATGTTGCGGGGATAGGACTCTTCAACCTGGGAATTAAACAACACATGTGTCAAGGAATGACGTGCGCGTATGAAAGTTATGTTTGTATTACAATGTGTATTTTGTACAGGTCTCTGCATGCTTAATGTTTATTAATAATATGAAATCCCAAATGTAACGCTGCCACAGGGCGCCACGGTAGCCAAAAGAAAAAAAAACCGTAAACATTGATGATTTAATTACGTGCTTCAATTTTAATACAGACTAACTCATAGGTTTATTAAAGTGAGAATCATATGTGTTATACATTTTCAAATCAAATCTGAAATCAGATAGTTGCATACTTATTATATGAAAAATAATCAGAGGAGAAAGCGTTTTTAATGTCATTCAACCACATATATTCAATAATGCTTTTTATGTTCTGATTGTTTCCCTTGACATGCACGCTGAGGAAATTACATCCCTTTAAAAGAATAAGGCGACAATTAAAATTATTTGTCAAAACACATATCTTGTGGAGAAAAAAAAAGAACGAAACAATTAAAATAATTAAAATAAAATTGTCAAATATTTTAACCAACTTCGTTTAAAATCAATAAAATTAGTTCCAATGTAAATCCGCAGTCTACTAAACATGTTGCAGATGCTGAAAGGTTAAGAAGTTCGTTTACGTCTTCCTTGGTCATTGTTTTTGAGGGGTATACTTGCTCGTTTAGGGATTCTAGTTTGAAGTGTTGCGTGCTTGAAAGTATATGTGATGTTTAATTCTAAACATTTATTAGCCCACCTTTTGTATTATAGAAACAATGCAAGGTATTACGTAAATTTTGACGTAAGAAAGGGCGTGAGTACGAGGGCATCAGCATAGGGCTCTGGGAGTCTTGATCAGCATTAGGGCTCTGGGAGTCTTGACTATTGTAGTTGGACAAATGCGGACGTAGTTACGGTAGTAAGCATAGACAACCTTTCGAAAATTGGTGCTTGTGCACACAAGCAGGACTGGAGAGGTATTACAAGATCACTGATGTGGAACTGCTGGCAAGAACCAGACAAGCGCCAGTTATACAAGAGATGTGAAGAAGACGCTGGGGATGGATAGGACACACACTGAGGAAGCCTATTGACAGGATTACCAGGCAAGTCCTTGTTCTAGAATTCCAGAGTAAGTGAGGTAGAGGGAGACAACAAGAACTTATGGAGAAGAAAACTGGAGACATGAAGGGGATGCAGAAGACACATAAAGACCTTGAAGTAATGGCACTGGACAGGAAGACTTGGCATACGTTTGTTGAAGGCCTATGCTCCTTGGCGAGCTGAAGGTATTGACGATTATGACCGAACTTTGGCTTTTGCCTAGGTCCTCGCGCTTTTAGGTGCCTCGGCCACAAATATATGCTTGTTGACACACCTGGAATTTATTTAAAAGGAGCCTCGCAAGTTTACGCTTGCCCAGGGCCTCGCATAACCTGAAATCGCCCCTGGGTTTGACGTATCGAGAAGATGCTATTGTGTTTTGGCCGACTGTATATAAAAGTTTAATGTTAACGTTCTTTGCTTGTATGCGTCAAGATAATAAAATGCGAACTGACTGCGTATCATCAGTATTGGATTTTGTGTTATTAATAAAATAATAGAGTATTTAGTGTACAGTATGTCTCAAAAATCCCTTAACCCTTATACTACTAAATCTTAATAATTAAATTTTCGAATACCGGTACTTTTGATTACGTAGTTCGTTACTAACTTTGAAACATACACAGCCAACCTGGTTTAAAGCGTCTCTGTCTATCTCTCATTTTACCTTCTTCTTGTTTATCTCCCTTTTTTCCTTTTTATCTTCCTTCTTTTACTTTTGCCCCCATATTATCTTCTTTCTCTTTATCGTCGCTTCTTTCTCCATTTTTGTCTTTTTTTCTCATTCTATGTTTGCCTCAGCAGTTCGTCTCTTGGTGCATGTGGGTTCTCCTTTTCATTTCTTTGTGTTCTAGTACTTATGATGTCTTTCTATCAGGCACAGTACATAACCAATTTAGCGTGACCCCGATCATCGGATGTCAAAGTTCGTTACTCCTGCTGCAAAGTCTTTATGCCAGTCTGGGTTAATCTGTTATATTTTCATTCAAATCATTTGATTCATTTACTTATTACCACTCAGCTCTCAAATGAGCATAGACAGTCAAGAAATTCATGTCAAGTTCTCTTGTCGCGTACCACGAGCTAAAGGTCTTTCCATTCCTTACTCACCAGTGTCATTTCCATTTCCAGTTATCTTCTCTCTCTCTCTCTCTCTCTCTCTCTCTCTCTCTCTCTCTCTCTCTCTCTCTCTCTCTCTCTCTCTCTCTCTCTCTGTGTGTGTGTGTGTGTGTGTGTGTGTGTGTGTGTGGTCTACCTCTATTTCTCATACCCTAGAGATTGCAGAAAAAGGACTGTCTAATAGTACTATCAATAAGTTTCCTCAACGCATGCCTTCTCATCTCCTGCAGTCAAAAAAGGACTGTCTAATAGTACTATTTTTTTTTTTTTTTTTTTTTTTTTTTTTTTTTTTTTCAATTTTTTTATTATTTTTTTTTTTTTTTTTTTTTTTTTTTTTTTTCAATTTCGTGCTTGCAGTATATAGAGATCACCACTGAAGAAATATGTTTTTTTCCACTTGGCATAAAGTTGTACAACAAGCTTCAAATAATGAAAATACGGCAGGAAATGTTAACAGTAATGAAGGTGGAAAAAAATAGGGCACGAAATGTTAACAATGACGGTGACCAAAAAAAGAGGAGGGGAGGGGATATTAACACTGAAGGCCGCAAAAAAAATTAACCAAGAAATGTTAACAATAATTAATGCGGCAACGAAAATAAGGCAGGAAGTGTTAACAATAACAAGGGTGACAGAAAAAAAAAGAAGATAATGTTAATAAAACTAAAGATAGCAGAAAAAAAGCTACGAGATGTTAACAATAATAAAGGCGGCAGAAAAAAATACGGGAAATCTTAATAACAACAAAGTTGGAAGGCATAAATGAAAGACAGGGTGTGTTAACAATAATGAATTGGAAAATGAAACAATGTAAGATATGTTAACAATAATGAATGTGGAAGATAAAATAATGTAAGATATGTTAACAATAATGAACGTGGAAGATAAAACAATGTAAGATATGTTAACAATAATGAATATGGAAGATAAAACAATGTAAGATATGTTAACAATAATGAATGTGGAAGATAACACAATGTAAGATGTGTTAACAATAATGAATGTGGAAGATAAAACAATGTAAGATATGTTAACAATGAAATTGGCAGTGATGAATCTGAAAAGCTTGCCTTTGATGAAGTACGTTTTCCCATTGCCTCCCCACACAAACGCAGCATCGATATTGCCAGGGACACCCTTGAATCCTTCAGACATACTTCGTACGTAGATCAGTTTAAAGTTGTAGAACTTCCAATAGTAGTGACCCTAAAATATAAAATATAGGTATATGTGACATACTGGTCATGTGTAAAGGTAGAGTCGAATACAGATGTTCTGAAAATATTTAGCCGTCCCTCTTGATTCATCAGTTTCTTTGGGCATGCTGCATGGGTAACAGTAAATAAATATTAGACAAATATAAAGGTATGTTTTCAGGCACTCGTAAGAAAGAAGTAGAAAACTAGACAACAGAAAAACAACAGACGTGAGTGGCTTACCCAGGACTCGAACCCAGGACCTTCCGTGCGACAACCACCTTTATATTTGTCTAATATTTATTTACTGTTTACAGGCCGAGGATTTCCCTTCTTATGTGTTATAAATGCATGGGTAACAGCTTGACCTCTTTACCCAAGAGCCCAACCTCACGTTGGCCGAGACACTGTCTTGGGCGCGCGTTCCTATAGTCAGTAATGAATGAGAGGGATACTTCTACTACTTCAGCAGCCAGTGAAAAGATCGCAAACAGCTGGTAGTCTAGTGTTGTAGAAATACTTCTACTACGCAGCCAGTGAAAAGATCGCAAACAGCTGGTATTCTAGTATTGTAGAAATACTTCTACTACGCAGCCAGTGAAAAGATCGCAAACAGCTGGTAGTCTAGTATTGTAGAAATACTTCTATTACTTCAGCAGCCAGTGAAAAGATCGCAAACAGGTGGTAGTCTAGTATTGTAGAAATACTTCTATTACTTCAGCAGCCAGTGAAAAGATCGCAAACAGCTGGTATTCTAGTATTGTAGAAATACTTCTACTACGCAGCCAGTGAAAAGATCGCAAACAGCTGGTAGTCTAGTATTGTAGAAATACTTCTATTACTTCAGCAGCCAGTGAAAAGATCGCAAACAGGTGGTATTCTAGTATTGTAGAAATACTTCTACTACTTCAGCAGTCAGTGAAAAGATCGCAAACAGCTGGTAGTCTAGTATTGTAGAAATACTTCTACTACTACAGCAGCCAGTGAAAAGATCGCAAACAGCTGGTAGTCTAGTATTGTAGAAATACTTCTACTACTACAGCAGCCAGTAAAAAGATCGCAAACAGCTGGTAGTCTAGTATTGTAGAAATACTTCTACTACTTCAGCAGCCAGTGAAAAGATCGCAAACAGCTGGTAGTCTAGTATTGTAGAAATACTTCTACTACTACAGCAGCCAGTGAAAAGATCGCAAACAGCTGGTAGTCTAGTATTGTAGAAATACTTCTACTACTACAGCAGCCAGCGAAAAGATCGCAAACAGCTGGTAGTCTAGTATTGTAGAAATACTTCTACTACTACAGCAGCCAGTGAAAAGATCGCAAACAGCTGGTAGTCTAGTATTGTAGAAATACTTCTACTACTTCAGCAGCCAGTGAAAAGATCGCAAACAGCTGGTAGTCTAGTATTGTAGAAATACTTCTACTACTACTACAGCAGCCAGTGAAAAGATCGCAAACAGCTGGTAGTCTAGTATTGTAGAAATACTTCTACTACTTCAGCAGCCAGTGAAAAGATCGCAAACAGCTGGTAGTCTAGTATTGTAGAAATACTTCTACTACTACAGCAGCCAGTGAAAAGATCGCAAACAGCTGGTAGTCTAGTATTGTAGAAATACTTCTACTACTTCAGCAGCCAGTGAAAAGATCGCAAACAGCTGGTAGTCTAGTATTGTAGAAATACTACTTCTACTACTACAGCAGCCAGTGAAAAGATCGCAAACAGCTGGTAGTCTAGTATTGTAGAAATACTTCTACTACTACAGCAGCCAGTGAAAAGATCGCAAACAGCTGGTAGTCTAGTATTGTAGAAATACTTCTACTACTACAGCAGCCAGTGAAAAGATCGCAAACAGCTGGTAGTCTAGTATTGTAGAAATACTTCTACTACTACAGCAGCCAGCGAAAAGATCGCAAACAGCTGGTAGTCTAGTATTGTAGAAATACTTCTACTACTACAGCAGCCAGTGAAAAGATCGCAAACAGCTGGTAGACTAGTATTGTAGAAATACTTCTACTACTACAGCAGCCAGCGAAAAGATCGCAAACAGCTGGTAGTCTAGTATTGTAGAAATACTTCTACTACTACAGCAGCCAGTGAAAAGATCGCAAACAGCTGGTAGTCTAGTATTGTTGTCGTAAAAATTAACAGTGATACAACGTCAAAATATCTCCAATGATACAACGTAGGGATAAAAAAACCAATGCGTAAGCTGCTGGAATACATGATCGCCCGCGCCGCGGGTCATCAGGTGTTAGACTTGAAGGCAAAACGGAACGAGGATCAAAGGACAAAAATCTGACTGAACGCGTACTTGAACTAGCAATGTTAATGGACGCAAATTGGTGGGGCAAGGAGGAAAAGTCACGTTCCCCCCCCCCCCCCCAAGTTGACATAAAGTAAGGAATTCGACAGAAGGGACCTTGGATATGATACGCCACAGTCATTTATTGGACGCTTTTGCGATACCAAGCCTTTTATTTGAATTCAGCGGCTAAACGCAGATGCTTGAAATATTACAAAATTCAAAAAGTAACTTTTTCTTAATATTAATGTTAGGAATATAAAAATTAGCTGGCCGGATGGCCCATTCTGAGCAGTGAAATAATATGCTTTTAATTATACAGACGGATAGATAATAATGAAAACATTGACAAAAGACTGTGTTGTTCACAACAGCGAAAGACTGCATTGAATCAAACATCTCACTATTTGCACACAAATCGCGACCTTGAAGACTCAAGTGTCCAAATCTAGTTAGAATGAAAGAGAAGGGGAATTGGTGGAAGCTGTGGCTAAAAATAACTTTTCAGGCAAAATTGTAGAGGGGATGAATAGGTTGGTTCAAAAAACAAGTACGTTTTTGTGAAAACGCAAGTAGAGACGGACAGACTAACAGATAAAAATCCATACTTGACTGAAGCATGACTGAAATGACTTTAGTGTAGGAAATTTGAATTGAAAAACACAAGGCAGTGATTGGCCACAGACAATCATATTATCGGCGCTCAGACGCGCATTTGGGGCCATTCCTCAATAGTTGTCCAGTGATAGACACAGTAAATTTCAAGTGTGGTGATTTCCAAATGAAATAAATTGAAATAAGTTCAGGGACGCCATACTATAGCCAGCAGCTCAGCTGAGTTTTGCTAGCATTTCTGTGTTCTTTATTCATAATCTGGTAAGATTGAAATTATTTCTTTGTATATTTTGAATATTGTTTAATGTTTCGAGTGATTTGATACTGCCATATCGAAATCTAGCCTTACAAACAAGTAAGGATTTGCTCTGGACCCCCCGCCCCAGTTCAGGGTCTAGAGACAAATAAAATACATAAACTCCAGCAAGGATTAGGAAGGACAGATCAAGTGTTGAGATCAATGAAACATATTACCTATACTATTTTAGGGGAGGAAACTAATAAACATATTTCAGAATCTGTAGTCTGGGAGGACCTATCTGATGTGAAACCACCATGGTAAAATGTGCTGTATGGTCAGAGAGATCTGACCTGTCTATATGGTGTTGTTGTTGTGTAGTGTTGTGTCCAGACATGGTTAGAGAATGGACTTTTGACACATAGCCAATACCAAGGCGGTGTAAACTAAGTTGGTGATTTTACCAGAGTGGATCCGTGCAGTAACGTTGTGTCAGAGCAGACTATTATTGCCCCCAAGCACGGAGAGGTGGGGCCACCAGATCTCAGCACCAGAGCTACAGCTTCAAAGTTGAGTGAGCCTCTGGTCTGCTGGAAATTCACCAACTCCATTTAGTTACTAACAATCCCATAAAATTCCTGCCATTTCTGGACAAGGTGTAGTCAATATAGACTGGAGTGATGAGGCCACCCCAACAGCACAACCATTAACTATCCTCCCAATTAGATGACTAGTATAAACATTAATAAAACTAAATAGTCTAGTACTTACATATGTACACTCTTGCATTTATTATGTAATATTCCATGCATTTCTTTCATAATTTCTAAATCTTTTATAAGTTCTGGTCAAAATAAAACTTGATCCAGAACAAAATAAATGTAAAAAAAATTTCTATCAAAAATTTTACACACTTGAGTTAGTTCAGTGTATTATAACATTTGTTAATATTATTAGACTTAGTAAATATCTGTGTGTGTGTCTATAAACTATCACACCACATTACATATCATTACCCTAGACATTTAACGTAGCCACATTCATTAGAAAAAAAAAAAAAATAAGTGTGAGGTCGTAGTGGTAGCGAGAAGGGCCTTCTGACAACTCTCAGTTACATTTTATCTCAGGAGCCTTCACAGCTGACCTCATGCATCACACGTAGTACCATCACCACCATACAATACCATCAAACCCACTACAATTGTAGAAATACTTCTACTACTTCAGCAGCCAGTGAAAAGATCGCAAACAGCTGGTAGTCTAGTATTGTAGAAATACTTCTACTACTACAGCAGCCAGTGAAAAGATCGCAAACAGCTGGTAGTCTAGTATTGTAGAAATACTTCTACTACTTCAGCAGCCAGTGAAAAGATCGCAAACAGCTGGTAGTCTAGTATTGTAGAAATACTTCTACTACTACAGCAGCCTGTGAAAAGATCGCAAACAGCTGGTAGTCTAGTATTGTAGAAATACTTCTACTACTTCAGCAGCCAGTGAAAAGATCGCAAACAGGTGGTAGTCTAGTATTGTAGAAATACTTTTACTACTACAGCAGCCAGTGAAAAGATCGCAAACAGGTGGTAGTTTAGTATTGTAGAAATACTTCTACTACTTGTTGCATAGAGATTTATGATCAATAAATTTTCTATATTCTTTTCTTTTTCTACCCGTGTCCTCTACTTTATTATCGCTCTTTTATCCTTTTCCTTCTTTTTTTCCGCATTCGTTCGTTTGCGACAAAATATGTTTTCCCATTCTGACTTTACCGTTTCTTTTCTCATACTAGTAACGCAGTATTACGTAGATGTCAGTCCCGGGGATGTGAGCGAATAGTGTGAGAAATTCGTTCTCGAGAGACCGAATGGCAGACATTCGTCTCGTTTTTCCATGACACTCACGCTTCTACGGCTAGTTCTCAGTTTGAGGTGTTAAGACGCGTATTGACAGGTTATGGCAGGCGTCTGAGTTTTTGCTAAGTGTTAGACGAGAAGGGGAGGCTATTTCGGATTTGCGAAATAACGTGGGATCCTTTGTCTGTTTCATACATCTACCCAGTAGCTGAAACTTGACTTCATTCAGTCATCCTAAATATGCAGTAGACAGATCACTCGTGCTAGAAAATATCTTGTATATTGCAAAGTTCTGAGTTTCTTGGCAACATTTTGCGAGTTCTAGACTACCATTATATTGAAGGATTCTAGTTCGTGGTATTAATCTGTAGTTCTGTGTGGAGGTAAATATATATATCTAGTAGAATTGAGTGATCCAGTGATAACCGTTTATTTAATTTTACTAGTTAGATTTCTGTGCAGAAGAAATTAATTTATAAGTCTGTTATATTCGCTAGTCGACATGTTACAGTGGGAAGCAGAATAAATTATAATTTCTAGCTTAAACTCATTTGTCTATTAATAAATTTTATTAAATTGCTAGTAATTAGTCAGTGCATTTTAAACTAACTTATAACTGCACTGATTCATCATTGAGTAGTGACGAGATACGTACGTATTTCTAATTCATGATGATTGATGTTATGAATATAACTTATATCACGGGAATTTTAAACGATAAAACAAGCGCTACGCTTGCAGTTTATAATGTAAGTTATAACCGAAGGAATAGTATGTATAAGTATTTTATACGTTGTTTTCTCTTTATTCAGTGAAACTGGGGTGACCCAACTCTACCAGCGTTTAAGTACTGATAAGAAATATCTGTGGAGAACCAAACATTCTTTTAATTAAAGACGTGTGGGTATACAAAGTAAAACCTGTCTGGCATTGTGTTTGCATCCAGAACGACAGAGTACCCATTTTCACAAACTTTAAGACAAATTGAATAACTGCGCCTACCGAGCCAGATTAAATTCTTCCTGATAAAAACATCAAGTACATGCAGCCTCAGTGGCGAAAAATATTACCAGTATTAACTTTCCGACGATTTTGCAAAAAAAAGGGTGGTGTGAACAATAATTATTTTTTTGAGAGAAGTTACCAACCGGTCATTTTCCTAAATACAGGAAATCTCGTGATTCTGACATTGTGGGCCCGCTAAAAACTAATTCTTACCTGAACTGAGAAAAGTGACAATAGCTAAATCTGAACAAAATATCGCATGAAGAGGACGCTCACCGGACCCATTGGATGAAACCAAGATCTGCAGAGCTGGGTATCCGCTTCATCAAACGAAAGGCAGATTTACGTTGGGTGTGTCATAAAGTGCGCCAGACGGCGAACACCATCCAGACATTAGGTAAGAAAATGAAACAGGGATCCCTGCTGAAAGAACAGAGTGAGAGTAGACTGAGTGATGTGTTTTTGATATATGCACCCACTTTGTAATTTCTTTATGCAAGTTTTGTTGCTAACAATATTTTCCTTAGGAAAGATCATACTAATATCAAAGTCTGTTCATACCTTTAAAAGGGAAATCATTAGACTACAGCAGATGTATCCGTGACTCTTTGGGGCTATCACTTTTCTTCTAAAAGGACTGTAGGCTATACTTTGAGGGAAAGGATCATACTAATGGGTCTATCATTCTTGTAGCAATTCATTGACTTTATGACTATTTGTATATGTTTGATGTACTTTTATGTGTAGTGATGGAATTTTATTAGGATAATTAAAATTCTCATAAACTTATTCCAGTGTGTCGGTCAGTTCGTTCCCAACTATCTATATTTTTCATTTGTCATAGTTTCACGTTTGTGCGTCTATTGTCGTCACTTATGTGTGTGGGTATGTGAGGAACATATATATTAATATATATTATATTAGATTTGTCTGACTAATCTAACTCTGTTGTAGATGATAGGCTGACTGAGAGAAGCTTCTCGAGTGTCAGAGACAGAATCAACTATATTTCCTCCCCCTCACTCGTGAAATCTATTTCTATTTTATCACCTCCCACTGAGCTATCACTTATTTCTATGTCTATTTAGAAGGGACCAACTAAGTCTTAATCACCTATCACAAATCTACGACACTACTTCAGCAGCCAGTGAAAAGATCACAAACAGGTGGTAGTCTAGTATTGTAGAAATACTTCTACTACTACAGCAGCCAGTGAAAAGATCGCAAACAGGTGGTAGTCTAGTTTCTTTGAGCAACTTCTGAGGAGAAGTTTGAATACAACAGAAAAAATAAATTAACGGACAGAGAAAACTTTTGGTTTCTACTTCTTCTGCGCTTGTCCTGAAAAGGACGTTTGTTACGTTGTGTCGCCGTTTACAGCAAAGCTGCGATATTTGCGTCTTTCGGCCCGACACATCCGGTTTCAGCATGGCATTTTTGGTTAGCCTTACCTCTTCGATCCATACTCTCTCAGCCAGACTGCAGTGATGCAGCCTGTTTCCAGGACCACCACTTGGAGGTGGAGTAGGGTCTTGGTCAGCTCTTGTTCGCTGACCCTGACGCAAGCAGTCAAGCTGTGGATCGCTGACTGCATTATCACTGTTGCTGCGTCTTCGATCCGTTTTGGTTTCAAATATGGCACTGACATCGTGGTCATCAGTAAATCCAAGATCATTGACCTGTTTCATCAAAATCCGGTAAATTCGAATTTTCATTGTTGATTTTTTATTAATTTTTTTTTTTTTTTTGAAACCCAATCTAAGAGAAATCAAAAGCTGAGGACGAGAAAAACTAACACAATACCCTAGACTTTGCTGTTCCCGTAACTCAGACATTGACTCCCAAATCCAAAATTTTAATCCCCTAGATCTACTATGTCATGGGTGAATTTCAGTTATAAATAAGCAATTATTTCTGGAAAAACCGATTAGAATTTTTTTAAAACAAGGCTTGCAAATGGCGACAAGTTAAATAATTGAAAATAAAATCTGTTAAACTGTAAAACCACCTGTGTTTTACCGGGGCCCGAAAGAGGAGCAGAGAATAGTAAACTGTACCCTACCATGCATGTCGTAAAAAGCGACTAAGGAGGGTTGGACATGGAGCTGGTTACTCCGTCCTGTAAAAACTGTTTACCAAAAAAAAAACGTCAACAAACATGGACAAGTCAAATACAGAAACTGTAAAACAGTTTGTACTAATTAATACCACAACCCAGTGTGTACCAGGGCCTTAAAGGCGAGCAATGAATAATATCACTGTACCCTAAGATTCTTATTGTAGGAACATTGGGTGTTACGATTTGTTTTTGCGCGGCAAATAGGAAATTCTATTTGGAAAACATCTCTCGCGCAGAAAGGCATTCATCCCTACGCAGTCCGTGTGTTGTGATATTGATGACGTGGCTTTGTGTTGTGTGGATACGAGATCAGTCTATGTCTAGTGTCTCATTAAGACGGCTGTGTTATTCGACGTGGAGTATCATTCCTTTCCATGTACAAGAAATTTATATCTATATTTATGAATCAAGTGGCTCACTCAGGCTATAGTCAGTACGTAGAGGATAACTGTCACCAGAGGTTAATTTGTGTAGATGATGAGTAGATAAAAAGGTGTGTCAGATGATACAAGGATACACTTGCCAGGTAAGAGTTCTGGTCTTATACCCCAGTCTTAGAAAGAAGCACTGGTGTATAGTTGTCATAGGTATAGTCAGACTATACAGTTATCTGACCCAGATGGTAATAAGAAGTACCAGACACTTAGTTATCTCCTCTCAACAACTATCCTATGATATGATATGTTATTTCTAGGGGAAATAATGAAACAAAGTAACTTCAAACAAAGCTGAAATGAGTTACTTAAGTCATTAGATACAATTAATCAATTTATTATATATACAGTAATTTCTTCTGTTCTCTTTTGGAAAAAGAATAAAGGAATGCAAATAAAAAGTTGTTAAAATTTAAAAAAGGCAAATGGGTAACACACACTATGAAAATTTTACACAAAGGGTGTACAATGACTCTTTCCTCTTTGGAATGTCACTTTACGTTATAATGTCACTTTACGTTATAATGTCACTTTACGTTATAATGTCACTTATATTAACTTTCACTGTTGAATTGACTTGAACTAATAGTTCTTGAAGCACTGTTCTCAAACTTTAAATATAGTCACTTTGACTTAAGATACTGTCTTTACACAGGTAGTGAACTTAACAATAGCTGATATTTTCATCTGAATGTTTGTAGGTGTGGTAGACCATATATTTTGAGTCAGTCCTTTTTATGGATAACGTATCTTGGTTGTCTTCATCGGGCTGTCAATCTGGTTTAGACAGTGGCTGGCAATCCCATGCATTAGGGTTCCCAGACCTGATCTGAGGTATACTCTTGGTGATTGAATGCTTCTCTGGCTATCACAGGTATACAAGTCTTCTGCCTTGCTGACAGTCAGGTATGATTTAACCTGCAACAACATAATGTTCCTAGGCTAGTACTTTGCTAGAAGAAGTCTTCTCTAGCACAGATGTGAGGCCAGTAAGTCATCAGATGTCATTTGTTAAGTCAGACTAGACAGATCAATTCAGTGACATACTACAGGCATATTTTATCATAAACATATATATATCATCATTCATTTGAATTAATTCCTCCTATTCTTTCACATTTCACTTCAGTGACATAGTATAGGCAATATGTTACCATAAGTATTTACACATCATTCATTTAGTTAAGTCATTCTATTCTTTCATATTTCCTTCCTGTATTGTTCCATCCAGTAATCATGAAAGGCCATGTAAGTCTCCTGGTAACTACTCTACATTCCAATTCATCCTGTGGTTCATTTCAAAAACATGTACAGCATCCACGGCTTCTTCCCTCCAAGAATTACACAAAATGATTCTACACAATATAATTTAAATCTGCAATAAAATAATGTTATATACATATTTACTAAATGAGTCAGCTTTACCCTCAATTCAGAAATACACACTGGGCATCAAAGGCCTGGCAGGCTGCACACACTTCAAGATGGCAAAAGGTTCTGGGGCGAGCTCTGTCCTTTTCTTACACATAAGGGAGGGCAACCCGAGGCTTGTAAACAGTAAATTAATATGAAACAAATATAAAGGTATGTTATCAGGCACTCGCAGGAAATAAAGAAGTAGAACACCAGACAACAGAAAAACAACAGACATGAGTGGCTTACCCAGGATTTGAACACTGGACCTTCCGTGCGACAACCCCGCCTAGCCATGCAAGCGAATCACACTATCCGCCCTGCCATCTACGCATCATCAAAAAATGATGTTTCAATGGCAGGTCAACAGTGTCATGTATTGTGGTTCGCACTGTTGACCTGCCATTGAAACATCATTTTTTGATGATGCGTAGATGGCAGGGCGGATAGTGTGATTCGCTTGCATGGCTAGGCGGGGTTGTCGCACGGAAGGTCCAGTGTTCAAATCCTGGGTAAGCCACTCATGTCTGTTGTTTTTCTGTTGTCTGGTGTTCTACTTCTTTATTTCCTGCGAGTGCCTGATAACATACCTTTATATTTGTTTCATATTAATTTTCTGTCCCTTTCTTCTGTGTTTGAAAATGTTGGCGGTGATCGTCTATTCATCCGCTTCTCTCCTTTTTATACCTCTGTATCCTGCGAGCGAGGGAGCACCGACGTCATAGGTTATCCGTTAGTCTCAGTTTCTGCAAAATGTGCTGAATCGAGCCAAGTGTGTGTGTTTTTGTTAAAATTTCCATTATATGATGCTTCTTAATCTTTCATCCGATTTTCTTCTGGGCTTGTTACAACCGGACGATTGAGCGCTGTCGTTCTATATAACTTTCTTTCACTTCAGTCCATCCTATCTTTTGCTATGGCAGACAAGAATGTGCAAAACTCTGTGCGATTCATGTGTTTCTGCATTTAACCGCAATTATCTTGGGTTGTACTGCACATAATATGAAGATATAGGTATCTGGACGAAGCTTAGGCTCTCTAATATCTAACCGTGATGGCATTATTATTTGTAATCCATCCGAAACTTCACAAATCCAATGGAAAAGCAAACACATTAGTACACTTGAGATTCCATCTTAGCTACAGCTACCAACCTACTAGAACCGCAGTAAATGGTTAGAGCTGCTGTCTTTGACTAAACTCTTCGCGTTACACAGTGTTCGATTACACTAAGATATCGAGCCCAGCGCGTCTCGCGACAATAACAATTTTGCATTTATTATTGAAATCTAGTAGACTCAAATCCCAGTGGATTTAGTTATATTTTTGAAGACGTGCGAATGGATGTCTTTTTGCGTGACAAATTTTTTCCAAATAGAATTTCCCATTTGCCACACAAAAAGCATCATTAAAAAAATAAAATGTTCCCTCGTTTTGGCGAGGCGCGTCCCGTTCAACTTAGATGGTTATATTAGGGCGCATGTCCAAATATAAAAGACCTTTGAAAAAAGAAAAGTATCGTAATATTCGGCATGAGGTAGAAATTTTAAGCGAAAGAAAACTGCAAGCTGAAAGGAGCCGGTACAGCTGATTCAACATTTTTCTTCTATGACAATCTTCGGATCAGGTTTCTGAAACATTCGAACACTGAACGGATTAGGGGAACTGTCATAAACTGATGCTTGCGAAGAATAGAAGGATTAGAATAGTATGACAAACAAAAAACTGTTTGGAGATGTCAGGAACCTTGAGCTGACTACTGCCTTTATTAGAGTCATTAATGTAGACGTCTAAGGGCAAGCGAAGAAGAAGTAGTATGACAACCAACCAGTTTTGATGCGATGACAAGAATCAAACAAGAATAAAACAAGTGCCGATGGAATAAAAGGTGAAAATAAGACGCTGGATTTTGGTAGGAACGAACGAACGAACGAACGAACGAACGAACTTTATTTTCAAAGGGTTGAGAATTGGGCACGCAGGCCCGTCTGACATTCTGCCCTTCCTTTCTCTCACCTTTCATACTGAATTCATTTATTCTCATATGCATTTTACATATCAAATTCAAGGAATTCAACGTTGTAAAGTAAAATAATAATATAGCACACTCATATTAACATTAATTACTTATAAGCATGACATAACATATGTTGAAAAGTACAAACATTATCAGAGATAGATAGATAGATAGATAGATAGATAGATAGATAGATAGATAGATAGATAGATAGATAGATAGATAGATAGATAGATAGATAGATAGATAGATAGATAGATAGATAGATAGATAGATAGATAGATAGATAGATAGATAGATAGATAGATAGATAGATAGATAGATAGATAGATAGATAGATAGATAGATAGATAGATAGATAGATAGATAGATAGATAGATAGATAGATAGATAGATAGATAGATAGATAGATAGATAGATAGATAGATAGATAGATAGATAGATAGATAGATAGAACGAACGAACGAACTTTATTTTCAAAGGGTTTAGAATTGGTCACGCAGGCCCGTCTAACATTCTGCCCTTCCTTTCTCTCTTCTTCCATAGTTAATCTATTTATTCTCACACGTATCCTAAATGTTACTTAAATAATAAAAATAACAAGAAAGTACAATAAAATAAAATCCCAACATTGTAACAGTACAATAACAGTTACACAAATTTACAGATGCGTATCATAATTTATACTAAACAGGACAAAATTAACTTTAAAACCTACATATGATGTTATGTAATAATAATAATAATAATAGCCCCTTCAGTCATAACTGACTATGGGAATGCGCCCCTGAGGTGACAGCGTAATTATTTAAGAACATAACGAAATTAGGGTGGCATATAATCTGCACTCATGATGTATTTGAAAAGTCTGTGATTGAATGAATATGGACTAAGAGTATTTTTTAAGTCGTGTGGAAGAGTATTCCACAGATGAGCAGCAGAAAAAGCTAAACTTTTCTTGAATAAGTCGAGCCTAGGCTTGGGCATGTGTAATTTATTTAAGCGTTGACTGCGTCTTCCGCTGTATTTGAAAATAGGCCACAGATACGTTGGAGCATTCTGTGACAAGATTTTGTGAATAAATTTGGCTTTGTTGAAGAGAAGGCGCTTTCTTAGTGGTAATATGTTAAGATATGTATATGCGTCTACACACTGTGTGAGGTTTTTGTCTGAAATTAGGCGCACTGCACGTTTTTTGTAATGAAAAGAGTCTTTTAGTGTTGGACATGGTGCAGCCATCCCAAATTGTGGAACAATAGTCTAGATGTGTTTGTATCTGGGATGTATAGAACATTTTTCGTGTCTCCTCATCTAGGAAATGTTTGATTTTAGCTAACTGGTAAACTTTTTGTGCCGTTTGTTTGGTCAGTGCTTGTACATGCGAATTCCAACTTAAATGTTGGTCAATTATGAGTCCTAGTGTTTTATATTCATTTACATTTTCAATTAAAGAGGTTCCAATGTAGAGCTGAAGTGTTGTTTTCGGCGAGTTTTGTAATTTTTGTCTAGTTGATATTATCATACATTTTGTTTTAGTGATATTTATTTGCATGCAGTTTTCATTGCTCCACTTAATAAGATTGTCTGTGTCGCTTTGTAATAATATTTCTAGCGTGTTGCAACTTTTATCACTAGTATAAATGGTACAGTCATCGGCAAATAGGTCGCAGGATGAGTGCTCGATGTGTAGTGGAAGGTCATTTATGTAAATGGAAAAAAGTAGAGGGCCGAGAATAGAACCCTGAGGAACACCAGCGTCAATAATAGTTGGGCTTGACAAGGAGTTATTGTACCACACTACTTGCTGTCTGTCGGACAGGAATGATTTAAGTAATGTCACTAGTTTAAAGTTAACTTTCATTGTTTCTAATTTTCTTATTAAAACAGCGTGATCTAACATATCAAATGCTTTCCTAAAGTCTACAAAGATTGCTCCACATATGTTATCGTTATTTATGTTTAGGTGCAAGTTGTCTATCATCTTAGTTAGAGCTGTGTGGCATGAATGCTTTTGTCGAAACCCTGACTGACTGTCAATTAGCAAGTCATTGCTAACTAGGTAATGTAGTGTTGCTTTATGTATGTGTTTTTCTAGTGGTTTAGAAAGCGATGATAAAAGAGAAATAGGTCTATAGTTACCAAGATTACTGTTATCTGACGAGCCAGGTTTGAAGAGAGGATATACTTTGGCAATCTTAAAGGCTGAAGGAAAATAACTTTTAGCAATACATTGATTATATATAAAAGTTAGTGAATCACTAATAGCTGGTGCGGCGTAACGCAGTATTCGATTACTAATTCCGTCAAGCCCTGATGAGCTATTATCCTTAAGGCCAATAAGATAGTTATACACTTCATTAACTGTCATAAAAGGAATGTCGGGTGGAACTGAGTTTGTACATTTGTTTTTTACAGAATGCTGAAAGTTTGTCTAAGTCACTAGAGGAAGGTGGTATTGTGGATTTCAGACCGTTTATTTCTGCTTGAAAGTGATTGCTGAAGTCGGTGCAAGTAAATGAAGTGTTGGAAGAGAATGAGTCTGGTGCATTACGTTTTTTCGCTAAGGTGTTAATTGCCTTCCATATTTCCTTACTATTTGATTTGTTCTGAACTATATTTCTAAAACGATTTTTCTTTTCTTTCCGAATTAAATATTGAACTTTGTTCCTGTATACCCTGTATGTGTTGAGGTCCTTATTTTTGTGCGCTTGATCTCTCTGCCTCATAGCCTCCAACACTTCCTGCGTGATCCACGGAGATTTTAATTGTCGTTTGACGCGAATTTCCTTAGCTGGTACGTGCGTGTCAAAAACATTATAAAAAATTTTTGTCCAGTATTCAATAGCGTCATCCGGATCAGGAAGTTGGTAAACACGGGCGAGAGGTGCAGTTAGCAAGTCATTTAAAAAATAATTCCTTACTGAAATGTTTGAAACTTCTAAATTTGATACTTACATGTTTATTTTTCGGAACTTTACATTTATTCTTTGACCATGTACAGCATACTGGATAGTGGTCACTCATTGCAATATTAGGGACAGAGCATTCTATGATGTTTTCTGGGCAAGTTACGTAGATGTGGTCGATTAGTGTGGTTGATGCTTGTGTTACTCTTGTAGGCTGGTTAACTATTTGTTTTAAGTTGTACGATAATATTATATTTTTCCATGTTAGATTTGAATTGTGTATATCGATGTTGAAATCACCAAGAAGAACAACCTCCTTGACTGTGGCAAATACATTGTCCATCATTATGGTGAAATCTTCGTACCATATAGGTCCTGCACTAGGATTTCGATAAAGATATCCCACCAGAAATGGGCCCTGATTCGGTAGCTTTATTTCCAACCATACACATTCTATCTCTGCTGTCTCTAAGTCGTTTCTGCGGCGAAAATTAAGGGAAGTGGAAATATAAACTGTTATACCTGTCTCTTGTTTTTTGCTTGCGTCTCGCCGAATAGTTTTAAAACCATTTAACGCAATGTCATCGTCTGTTATTCTGTCATTTAGGCGACTTTCTGAAAGTCCAAAAATGGACACATATTGAGGTATTCCGTTGATGACATTATAATTAATATAATTAATTTATATTCCTTACCAGTTTTACTGCAGCCCCTTAATTTATTTACTTATACTATATGACATTATAATGCAGTTTTTATTTTGTAACCCTCATAGCAAGAGTTGTAGAAGGAGACTGAATAAAACACGGAGAAATGAACTGGAAACGGATGTCGTGTGAAATTCTAATCCACATATATAAATTAAAAAGTAAATGAAAAGCCTAACAAATAACTTCAATAAAAGGAAAGAAGAATGGTAAAGAACAGTGCTGTCACAATGACTGTACTCGAAATCCCCCTTGTTTTCTACTTCGTCTGCAAATTGTAACGTTTCACGTTGATAGTAAAAGCCTACTGCATCACTACACGCTTTCTTCAATAAAACGTGTACTGCATTTCTAAGAAAACCTTGAGCTAGGCACCCTGCGTAATGACCTAAATTAATACTTCCATTAATTTCATTTTATACACGGCGTGATGAAAAGACAGATGAACTTAGGATAGAGAGAAGGGAGGGTTGAAAGCAGGAACGCATGCAACACTAAACACGCGTCTCGCTATACAATTAAAGTCATCACGCGTGTAAGGCCACAAGCACTAATTTTTTTTTCAAATCGACAGTGAAAAAAAAAACACTACCCATACGAGAGTTAGGTTTAAAAACTTACAAAACGCTTATTAGGAAACATGACATTCTACTGTTTTATGTCTAAAATCCTGACATTAGTCTGACAGTACAGCAGGACAGGTGGCGGTTCTAAACATAAAAAATAAAAAAAACAAATACACGACTATCCTAGAAAATACATATTTTGAACGCAGCCACTTAGCTCCCTTAAATTTGTATATTTGGGTTCCTTAGGACTTGCTGACAAATAATATGTTAAGTGTTACGCAAATAGTCTAGGAATTAAAAAATTATAGCCAAAAGAAATAGTGAGGGTGTCAGACAACACCAAAATCAGAATCGCTCAGTGGCAGATTTTGAAACCACCATTGTACGGGAAATAGGTCCCCATGTTAAATCCTATTTGATTGGAGCGCAGTAAATGTAAGGCGAAACACGATTAGTCGGACTACAAATACCAATTTTTTGTTGTTAGGGGAAACAGTAGTAGAGGTACTTTTTTTGAAAAGCTGTGTAAACATGGCACGATTGGTTAGACCCGCCAATATAGTCAATTAGAAGCGTCAGTTCAGCACCACATTTTCAAATAAACTTTCTAAAGCAACAGTGCGTTGAGATTCAGCTTATATTTTTTCTAAATAAAAGCCTGTGACAGTGGCAGGTCGGATTTTGTGCCATATTCATTGCCAGTCAACGTAATTGTGTATTATTTCCATGAATTGTGGTAAGCTTGAAATATTTGATATCTTTTTAATGAAAATTGAATGTAAATTGATAATTTATGTCTGTATATGTGTGTGGTTAAGTAGCGAACATGAGGCAAGGCCTATATAGTGCTCCAACCTGAACAGAAGGTGTCGGAGAAAAGTAAAACTGCATGGAATTGCCAAACAGTATACTGACACCTATCTTATTGACTAGAAGGAACTAATGCTGGAATTGCAGAGGCGTGGTAACCATTAGGGAGGAGTATACTGGTGTAAATTGTTTCAGATGAAGCTGGCAGTTGGCCTACCGCTCTGAACTCAGTGTTTGTTATGTATTGTGTTCAGTCTGGAAATAGATTATAAATTAGTTCTGAAATAGGAGGTACAACCTTCTTGTTTCAGGGACCGTGGTCCTAATGTTATTGAAGCAGCACCTGGGCTGAGCTTTGCAGAATCTAGAGGCTGACAGCATACTCCTGGGTCCAGATAGCGACCAGTGAGGTGTCTCCAGAACACAGGGAAGCTATCGAGCAGAGGAGTCTTTTCCTGCCGCCATCACGAAAGATAAGCTTCTGTGGCCAGAGGAGCTCAACATTATGTGTCCCCCTCAAAACTTGACATTATAGTAAAACAGAGGGTCAATACATTGTTTAAATTGATAGGAACGGTGAAGTTTCCCCATACTATTTCCAAGATAAACAAACACTTGAAGTCATGATGACAAATAACAACATAGCTTGAAAAACAAAACCAGTATTACCTCATAGTACTACTACACAACTGACACACATAGGATAATACTAATACAATATGTCAACTACGAGGTTCATATTTATAAATTATGTACATATAAATTGTGATTACATTTGATTGTGATTCCTGGTTCACTGTGTAGTTGAATCAGGATATATGTTAGTGAAAGTAATTAATACATATATATTTGAACTTTTACCATTGACTCAATTAAGATAGTCTTATAGAGTGTTAAATGTGTGTGAGTGTTACAGTGTTGTCAAGTGTGGTGGAATAAATTAAATTGTTTATCTGTCTGTTGTTGTTGTGACTTACACTTCATCATTTACATAACCCTAGACATTTAACGTAGTCATCACAATATTCCAGAATAATTCTGACTGAGGTATAAATGTGGTAGCAAGTAAGGTTATCTGTAAAAAACTACACCTATTAGATACAGATACCTTCACAGCTGATCTCAGTCAGTACACTAAGTCCCCTATAAATATTTATAATATTCCACTTTACCACATATATTGGGGTCTCGCTCCAGGGATATTTAACTTTCTCCTATTATATATATTGGGAATAATAAGAATTAAAAGGTATCCTTGGGTGGAAATAAATAACGTTGGGCTCTTAGTGCCTGTGGTGTCCTTGGATAAGTAATTACAGATTGTACTTTTTAGTTAGACATTACATTCATTTACCTGTTAGAAAATGGCCGACTTGGCAAAATTTCGATCTGCTGCTGTGCAGACTGCAAAAGAGTTAGGAATGGACGGGCAAATTATGATTGCTTATGTCACTGCTGAATGTGACAAATATATTGAACGGGAAGAAAGAAGATTAGAAAAAGAGGCCGAAAGAAAATTAGAATCTGAAAGGTTGGCCGAAGATAAGAGGTTAGAGGCTGAAAAGGAAATTAAGAAGTTATAATTTGAGGCTGAGGCTGAGACTAAGAGGCTGCAGATTGAGGCTGAGGCTAAGAAATTGGAGGCCGAAAGAGAAGAGAAGCGATTAGCTGCAGAAAGGGAAGAGAAGAAATTAGCTGCAGAAAGGGAAGACAAGAGATTAGCTGCAGAAAGGGAAGCAGAAAGAGAGGAGAAGAGATTACAAAGGGAACATGAGTTACGACTAAGGGAGTTTGAGTTTCAAGGCCATGCTCCTGAAAATAGTGCCAGTCCCTTTGCCTCCGATGCTACTGCTAGTCAGGGAGCCTCAACCTCAGCTATGAACTTTCATTTAGATCATTTTGTTGAGAAAGACGATGATATTGAGAGCTATCTAAATAGATATGAACTATTAGCTACCACGTATGGGTTAGAGAGAGAAAGGTGGAGCTTAAAGTTATCTCAAGGGCTTCGTGGGGCAGCTTATGAAGTTTTTGCCAAAATGAACAGAGGTGATCTAGAAAATTATGACATGCTAAAGCAGGCTCTTTTGTTAAGATATGAAAAGAACGCAGAATTTTATAGGAAAACATTTAGGAATGCTAAACTACTGTCAGGTGAAACCTATCACCAGTTCTCTGCACGGTTAGAGACATACTTGGAGAAATGGACTTCTCTGGGGAAAACCCAAGATCTTAAGGAAATGGTCCTTATAGAACAACTAAGAGAGTCCATGGCTCCAGACCTGAGAAAGTTTCTCATGGAACAAAGTGCAGAGAGACTGGGGGAGTTACTAAATGTTGCAGAAAGGTATCAAGCAGCTCAGGCAGAGGTATCAGGCAATAAAAAGAAACAGGTAGATAATTTTAGGGCACCACAGAACTTTAATAAATTTGATCCTAGAGATCAAAACAAAGGTAAGCACCAGTTTGATAGGCCACGGTATGACAATAAAAATAAAACCCCACAATTCGATGAAAGGAAATATGATGAAAGAAAATCTTTCAACCAAGGGAAAAGGTGGTGTAAAAATTGTCAGATGAACAATCATGACACTGACCGTTGCAGAAGGAACCCTATAGTTATGGCCACTCTTCAGGTCAGGTCGACCTCAAGAAAGGAGGAGGATATTCTGTTAGATACCACTCCAGAAGAGATGAGGAAGGCACAGGCTGGGGATAAGACCCTCAAGCCTTGTTTCAGGAAATTGTCAACTTGTCATACAACTCCAGGCAAGGGAGATTTTTACATGAAAAACAAGTTGATGTATAGGAAGACTGGAGCTAGATCCAAAGGTCAGGGACAGCTGGTACTTCCTAAAAGATATAGGGCAGACTTAATAAGGAGCCTACATGTGAAACCAGATGGGGACCATGAAAAAATAGGTACCATCATCCAAAAGGTGGCTCACAATTATTATTGGCCCAAAGCAAGATGGGACATTGAGAATTTTGTAGAAAGGTGTAGCATAGCACATGAGGGAACACCCACAAGTGGGAACATTGATCAGGACCTGGACACGCCAAGGGGCAAAATTAGGCCTGACAATAAAAAGAAGTATAAATTTGATAAAGTGGACCAAAGGGAATGGGAAGCCCCTTTTCACGGACAAGCTTCACTTAACTGTTTTACAATGGCCACTATGCGGAGAGTGCAAAAAGATGTCTTACCCCAGGATAAGCCGAAAATCCCTCGATCGGACTTAAACAAACTGGAGGAAGAGGGTGTAGAGAGGAAATCTCTCATCCAGAATTCTAAGTGGGGAGACAGCCCCAAGAAAAGAATTGGTAGCGGTCGTTTTGTGCATGATAATTCTGGGAAGAAAAATCATCACTATAGCGCTTCGAGTGGAAGAGACCATACCGGTGCATGGACAAATAGGTCCACAAAATTAAAGGTCCATATGTAACGCTGTTAAGAACGTGGACTGATGAAAAGGCAGAGGAAAATATTACATCCTCATACCAATATGTGAATGAGCTGACCACTCGTTTAAAAACTGGCTGGAAACTTGCCAATGAAAATTTAAGACAAGCCAGGAAGAAACATGCTGCCTATTATAACAGGAAAGCTAAAGACAGAGATTTGGCTGTGGGAGAGAAGGTACTGTTTCTTCTCCCCGGTAGTAAGAATAAGTTACAAATTGGATGGCAAGGTCCATATACAGTTCTAGAGAAGGTGTCTAGAACCAATTATAAGATAGATAAGAAGGGGAAAGAAAAAATCTATCATGTGAATCTCCTGAAGAAATACTTGGAAAGAGAAAATCAGGAAGACACACTTGTTGACCTTGTCCATTGCCATGGAGATGAAAAAGGAACCACTTTCATCATTTGAATATCCATTACACCCCTGTGAGACAGCGGCACAGGTGAAAATCAGTACACATTTAACGAAAAATCAGAAAGAGAGAGTGCAACAGGTTCTAGATAATCATGCAGAGGTGTTAACAGACCGACCGGGGCATACAAACTTATTGGAATATGATATGAAACTGATAGACCCCACACCTGTCTGTATGAAACCCTATTCGATTCCTTTTGCTAAGGAGAAAGCTTTGAAGGAAGAGATAGACTATTTGTTGAAGGAAGGAATTATTTCACACAGTGAATCTGCGTATAGTTCCAGTATGGTACTCTTAAGGAAACCCTCTGGAGAACATAGACTCTGTATAGATTACAGGAGACTGAATGCTATCACAGAAGGACAGGTGGATCCATTGCCGGATACAAATCAGTTGTTTTCCAGGCTAAATAAAGCTAAATATTTCTCAAAAGTGGACCTGAGTAAAGGATACTATCAGATTCCAGTAAAGCCTGAGGTTAGACCATACCTAGCTTTTAGTACCTCAGAAGGACACTATGAGTTTAACAGATTGCCATTTGGATTGAAGAATGCAACTAGTGTCTTCTCTAGAATGATGAGAAAATTATTGGACCCTCTGAATAACCCATGCATCACAAATTTCATGGATGATATCCTTATAGCAACAGAAACATTTGAGGAACACATTGACTCTCTGAACATGCTGTTTAATCGACTTAGAGAAGCGAATTTAACAGCCCGACCAACCAAATGTTGTGTTGGATGTAAAGAATTAGAGTTCTTGGGACACACAGTTCATCAGGGAAACATGACCCCTGACCCCAAGAATTTAGAGAAACTAAAGAAAGCCCCAAGACCACAAACCAAGAAAGACGTGAGATCCTTTGTCTCATTATGTGGTTTCTACCAAAAGTATATCAAAAACTTTAATTCCATATGTGCACCGTTAACTGATTTGACACGTGAATGACATCCAGATCGAATTACATGGACTCCACAATGCGAATTCGCTTGCCAGGAATTGAAGGAAAAGCTCACAAGTAAACCTATTTTGAAATTACCTGACTTAAGTCAAGAATTCATTGTAAGGACGGATGCCAGTAATATTGGGTTAGGTGCGACTCTGCTACAGAAATCAGATGCATTGGATGGGGAATTAAGCCCAGTGGCATATGCTAGCAGAAAATTGAATAAAGCTGAAACCAATTACTCAACTAGCGAAAAAGAATGTCTTGCAGTAATATGGGCGATAAAGAAATTCAATATTTATCTGTATGGGAAGGCATTTAAGTTGCAAACGGATCACAAACCCTTGTCGTTTCTAGCGCAGGCTAGACATGAAAATTATAGATTACTCCGTTGGTCATTACTGATGCAGCCATATGAATTTAGCATAGAGTATATAAGTGGAAAAACAAATCTGGGAGCGGATTTTTTAAGCCGCCATCCGTGTGATGAGAATCACCCTAAGCCCCAGGAAGGATAATAAATTTCTCTATGTGTATATAGAATTATAGACTGACATATAACGTCTGTTTCAAGTGGGGAGAATTTGTCGTGTGAAATTCTAATCCACATATATAAATTAAAAAGTAAATGTAAAGCTTAACAAATAACTTCAATAAAAGGAAAGAAGAATGGTAAAGAACAGTGCTGTCACAATGACTGTACTCGAAATCCCCCTTGTTTTCTACTTCGTCTGCAAATTGTAACGTTTCACGTTGATAGTAAAAGCCTACTGCATCACTACACGCTTTCTTCAATAAAACGTGTACTGCATTTCTAAGAAAACCTTGAGCTAGGCACCCTGCGTAATGACCTAAATTAATACTTCCATTAATTTCATTTTATACACGGCGTGATGAAAAGACAGATGAACTTAGGATAGAGAGAAGGGAGGGCTGAAAGCAGGAACGCATGCAACACTAAACACGCGTCTCGCTATACAATTAAAGTCATCACGCGTGTAAGGCCACAAGCACTAATTTTTTTTCAAATCGACAGTGAAAAAAAAAACACTACCCATACGAGAGTTAGGTTTAAAAACTTACAAAACCCTTATTAGGAAACATGACATTCTACTGTTTTATGTCTAAAATCCTGACATTAGTCTGACAGTACAGCAGGACAGGTGGCGGTTCTAAACATAAAAAATAAAAAAACAAATACACGACTATCCTAGAAAATACATATTTTGAACGCAGCCACTTAGCTCCCTTAAATTTGTATATTTGGGTTCCTTAGGACTTGCTGACAAATAATATGTTAAGTGTTACGCAAATAGTTTAGGAATTAACAAATTATAGCCAAAAGAAATAGTGAGGGTGTCAGACAACACCAAAATCAGAATCGCTCAGTGGCAGATTTTGAAACCACCATTGTACGGGAAATAGGTCCCCATGTTAAATCCTATTTGATTGGAGCGCAGTAAATGTAAGGCGAAACACGATTAGTCGGACTACAAATACTAATTTTTTGTTGTTAGGGGAAACAGTAGTAGAGGTACTTTTTTTGAAAAGCTGTGTAAACATCGCACGATTGGTTAGACCCGCCAATATAGTCAATTAGAAGCGTCAGTTCAGCACCACATTTTCAAATAAACTTTCTAAAGCAACAGTGCGTTGAGATTCAGCTTATATTGTTCTAAATAAAAGCCTGAGACAGCGGCAGGTCGGATTTTGTGCCATATTCATTGCAAGTAAACGCAATTGTGTATTATTTCCATGAATTGTGGTAAGCTTGAAATATTTGATAACTTTTTAATGAAAATTGAATGTAAATTGA
>JAMPIV010016243.1:0-39081 GCA_024509875.1 Oreohelix idahoensis
CCCGGAGCCGTTTCCGATCTAAAAAAAATCTCACCTCAACTAGGGATCGAACCATGGACCACCCAGCTAGGAAGCCAGTGTACTAACCACTGTGTGCTACCGCGGCTCCTTTAACGCATTTGGCACTAATTAATATTTCAAAACATTCTGGCACACCAAAGTATGTTCTTCTTTCTGTATATAACTGCATCCGTCAACCTCTTTTCTCTACCTTCAAGATATTATTTCTATATCCTGGAGAGAAAACACAACAGATTACATAGCAAATATGACATACCATTTAGGAGAAGGATACATTTTAAACAATGTATATTTTGCCTAGAGTTTTTTTTCCCGTCCACTTGGTCCGTTAATAAAGATGTGGGAAAGGGGAAGAGGAGGGGTATACGGCTAGCATCAAGGTGATATCTCAGGTATTCCCAGCTGGTATCCAGGTGTGCTTCAGCGTGCTGCCAATTCAGACGTTAAAGGTAAAGGTAAAGGTCGTGTCATAGCAGATACTGTCGAAGGAGGAGTAAAGTGTTAAAGACTTAACTGTACTAGGTCTGAGCTTTTTTACGCAGGGTGACCAGGTCCCTTCCTCGCTGCGTTTGCCTTCTCTAACTGAAGAGTAGAACCAGCAACCCATTTGCAGCTAGGTAGAGCTATCATATCTCGAACCCAGTAACTTTGTCTCGAGAAGAAAGAACTCTAACTGTTCTCTATTTCAGATGTTATGCCACGAGATTTTAATTTGAGTCACTCAGATAAAATACGTTCTACTTATTGTTGTTATAGGAAATTAATCACCCCACACTTAAAGCATATATTTAAAACACAATAAAAAAGATAGTATGTTAGGCTAGCTTGTCTTAAAACATGTTCTAAAATTGTGGATACAGGAGTGCGAAAAAAATATAACTTTCGTTAGAGACAAACACATAGGTCCGCCGAGAACGAGGGAAAAAATGGAGCACGAGTGTTAAAAAAGCAACGGTCATGACGTGAATAATTTGAAGAAAATAAAATTTACATTGCACAAAACTTTCAAATTGGTTTAACTTCTACAATTGTAGAATGTACAGAAATAACCGCACATTTGAGTTTGATATTTAGAACGAAGCGCATAATTACTGTTATAGAGTGAGTACGCCTTTATCACGATCTAACCAGCGTTCATTATTATTTTTAGTTTGCCCATTTTCTCTTATAGCTGTACTGTTAAATTACAATCTTCTTCTTTTTCTTCTTCTTCTTCTTCTTATTATTATTATTGTTAGTATTATTACTGTTACTATAGTTTTTAGCTTTAACTCATTGAATTGGGTTTTTTCTAAATACATGAAGTTCCAGGTCAAAATATTGTGAGAAGTCAATACGTCTACTAGCTTTTAGAGTCTATCATACTAGCATAGATGGCTCTGCTTTTTCCTTGGAAGACATTGCCTGGGCTAACTCTTCTAGAATACTAATGATCATATGCTTACTGAATATACAGGAAACATAAATAAAAATTAGGTTTGGGATTGATTAAAACAATCTTAATTGATTCTTCGAATGTCTTTAATCAAAGATTAATCGATAAATTTCGAACAATTTGGTAATTAATTTTAAAAAATCAAAAATAACTTCTTTTTTAAAAATCACTAAGCACTTTATATATATATATATATATATATATATATATATATATATATATATATATATATATATATATATATATATATATATATATATATATATATATATATATATATATATATATATATATATGTAACTTGTTACAAGGCAACAGTGTTCTGAAAATATAATGAAAATACTCACATTTAAGCAAAAAACATAAACATAGCGTCAAATGCAATAATCTATTAAAATGTCTTGTATTAATGAATCGATTTAAAAAATTTAACTGATTAATCGATTAATTAATTGTTAAAGATCCCAGCCCAAATAAAAATATGTTTTACTTTTGTTAATCAACACACATTCCCTGGAATAGAAAGAGAAAGAGGGAGAGAGAGAGAGAGAGAGAGAGAGAGAGAGAGAGAGAGAGAGAGAGAGAGAGAGAGAGAGAGAGAGAGAGAGAGAGAGAGAGAGAGAGAGAGAGAGAGAGAGAGAGAGAGAGAGAGAGAGAGAGAGAGAGAGAGAGAGAGAGAGAGAGAGAGAGAGAGAGAGAGAGAGAGAGAGAGAGAGGGGAATTACGAAGTATAACCTTCTGTGGTAGTTTTGTTAACAGTATTATTGGGTTCATTCCTTCTTGAAGTATTCAATTCTCGACGAAGTTCATTCACTGAAGGAATTCTAAGGCAGATAAAATTCGTTGCTATTTATAACGCAACATGACAATACACACAGACAAGAGAAAGTATGATGTTGGATAACGTGGATGGGTTTCAGACCCAGCTTAGTTCTTGATAGTATTCCATTTCTGGAGACCCCATATGGAACCGCAATCCAGATCCAAACATATTCTCCAAAACTGCCCAGCCCACACTGATCTACGACGTCAAACTTGGCCACAGGGTGCAGAGATGAGGCAGAAGCTATGGGTCTGCAGCATGGACCTGGAAAAGACTGGACTTTGTCTAGGCGTTAGGCCTGCAGATTTAGCCTTACTAGTAACTGAACGTAGAAGAAGAGGAAGAGGATAAAAGAGGCCTACTGAAAATTCTGCACTATTTAAGATATCTGGAAAAACACTAGCGAACTGAAAACATTGAACGCCGATCATACTGAAACCCAGGCAAAATAATCAAATACGTAATTATCTCCCTTTCTTATCAGCTACGTTTCTGTCACATTTCGCTTTTGTAGACAAAAGCTGAAGATACGAATCTGATTTCTGGAGCGAGAAATGAATTTTTCGCTGCGATCTGTCTTTCAACAATTTATACTTATATTCATCTACATTTATATATCAGCATCTCTGTTAGTTTCTTTCTTTCATTTTGTTTTTTCACAATTGTATCTTATCGTTGCTTTGAAAACTACACTAAGAAATCAATAATATAATTGTGCATGAGATGATTTCTTAAGAAAATTTATTATTGTAGTGATTCAAATGATAGGCAGCAAAAAATTTTGTATTTTTAATTTCTATCTGTTTAATTTGTCCGTTCTTCTCTGTACATCGCTGTTTTTGTCTCTGCGCGCCTCTCTGTTCCATGCTGCCACTCTCTGTTATCTGTCGGCTTTATGTGTTTTCATATTGTGATAATGTCCAGCTGTCGCGTAGATTTCGCCACTGATAATGATTACATTAGATTTTGCAGCAGTGGCGTAACCATCATTTGTCATGCCCTTTTTTTATCAATGAAAAAATTATAAATTTTGTCTAGTTAGCTTGGGGCTTTAGGGAGGCCGGATGGAGATACCAATTAGCTCAACAGTTACTACACAACTATAAAGCCAAATCATCTTGCGTCACAATTCAGTTTGTATCAACATTATCAGCTATTGACCTCTTTGAAAAATGTGTACACAGACGAAATATATCACTACATTTCTGAAGAAAACTATCTCACAAAATATATTCTTGCTTAACTCACGGAAAACTCGTTGACCTGCCATTAATTGTACAGGTCTAATACACCATTATTTCAGGAAGAGCTTTGGTGCTTACAATAGGACAACTTTTTTTCCACTTCTCCTGTCTTTATGTATAAGCCAATCTACTATTGTCACACCTACTTGTGGCTGTTTACGTTCTAATGCTCGTCTTCATAATATTTTGAAAATAACAAAAATATAAGTTGGTATGTGATATTTGATAGTCTCCGCTTGCTGCATAAAGCTTTGCAGCCTGTCTTATTAAAAGTGTCTGTGTATTCCTTTCATTTATTTATGGCTATTCTACTTTTCTGTAGTCACCAAGCATCATCTCTTTCTCCCTCGATGCTTCTCTCTCCAGATTGACAGAGAGACAGATAAACAGACAGATAAGATCATACAAGACTGACACATAAATAAACAAAGAGACATACATACATACATACAGATACATACAAACAGATAGGTAGATTGATAGATCGATTGATCGATCAATCTATAGATAGATAGATAGATAGATAGATAGATAGATAGATAGATAGATAGATAGATAGATAGATAGATAGATAGATAGATAGATAGATAGATAGATAGATAGATAGATAGATAGATAGATAGATTTTCTACAGACAACTGGCAGATGGCAAAAGAGCAGTTGTGCGAATGCAGCTGAGGTTCAAAGATGTGTACAAGAGAGATATGAGGTCACGTGATATAAATCCAGCAACCTGGGAGGATGAAGCTGTCGATCGCACCAAGTGGCGATGCTCTCTACGGCTGTCACGGAATTGCTTCCCCTGCTTTGTAGTAGTGGTCCAACAGTGGCCAACACTCAAGAGTATCTAATATGGGTCTTCAAATGTGTTTACCTTCGCACAAGATTACTCTTGATAGAGCTGTAGATAGAAGGATAATGATGCTTCTATATCAATGGGATGTTCATAAGATATTTCAGGGACGTTTCCTGGGTTCTCTCTCTCTTGTGTCGACCTGGGTTTCTGTGAAGGATCCCTAAAGAAGACATATTTTCTCCCTAAAATGAGACTAAATTGTCTAAAACAGCGGCATTGATTTTCCCCTGTACATACCGGGTTGAAACATCAATTTCCGCCACCGGAAGAATCATAGGCTTTATACACTTCCGTGGTCCTTGTATCTCTACAGTTTTACAAGTGTACTTGTAGGGCCTCCACCAAAGATGGGGAAACTAGAGCCGAGTATTCTAAACCCTCATATAAGCACCTTATTGTTCGGTTACCCACAGTAACGAGTTCAGTAATAGAGGGGTGACTGGAGTTCTGTTCATATGCCTGGGAGTCATGGTTCCCTGTTGGCCCCGTGATCAGGCATGCGACATTATAAGGGCCTGATTTCGGCCTCTTACAATCCGATGTAAATTGTGCGTCGGTTTTGCACGATTTACAATATAGTCTACCAGTTCCCTGGGCTGATAGATCTGTTTCTGCCTGTGGTGATCCTGTGGTTGTTGTTGCTGTTGTTGGGCTGTTTTGTGTGTTGTGTTGTTCGTCGTTTGCACATCCGTGGATGGACGATCTGTTGGTGGTGGGCGACTATCGTGGCCGCAATTCCTGGCAGGATTAACTTCTGCCTGGGCGCTTTGATACCTGTCGGCATTAACACCACCGGCTCAAGAGTTTCGTCCCCGTGCTCCACCAGGAACCGTCTCATGTCAGGGATGAGCGAGTCCTTGAACTGCTCCACGATAATTATCTCCTGCAGCCCTTAGTACGATTCAACGAAGATGCTGAGGGACCCCCACTTCTCCAAGTAAGTTTTCTAGTCGTGTAGCAAATTGTCTAAATGACTCATCTTTCTGTCTCTTAGCCTCACGGAATTTACTACAAAAAGTCTCTGCGTTAAGCTGAAAATGCTGAAGCAGAGCCTTCTTCAACATGTTGTAGTTGTTCTATTCTTCCGTGGGCATTTTGAGAAACACATAATAAGCAGATCCCATCAGACTCTGGGATAGCTTCCTGTTGTATCTCTCCCTCTCCAAGCCATATGTAGCTGCTAAGGATTCAAACCTAGAGAGATGTCAATTTCCTCAGAAGCCTCAGAGTAGACATCTAATTGGAAGGAGACTGCACTAGGCGTGAGAGATGTTTCCCCCATCGCTACCTTGAGAACTGCCAGACCCAACTTCTTTTCTTGGAATGCCCTCTCCTTTTCTCTTTCCGCTCTTTCCTGTTCTCTCTCTCTCTTCGGCTTCGTGTTTTTTTTTTTAGCTTCTTTCTCTTCGGCTTGGGCCTTTTCGTGCTCTCTGGCCATCCTTCTGTTGCGTGTGAAATTCTCGCAACATCGTTTTATGTACAATATATATTTTGTAATGAAAGGGAAATAATCATGTGGAATTTATAGTCACTTTTCATGGTAAGCAGTTGTCTTCTCGCGTTGGTGTCGATGGTTGTTAAATTTGTTAAGCGTTCTTGAATCGTGTCCATGTATGGACTTGCTAGGCCGCTTTTCTCAGAAAACGGTTGGCAACCTGTTGGTTCTCCTTATAAGGTAATCATTCTTAAGCTGGTTCTCAGTAAAGGTCCTTACGTCTTAAGTTTTCTGAACTGTGTTCGAAATCGCGCTTTACTGCGCATGTCTAAGTCTTGGGTCTTTGTCGAACGGTTTCCGCCCACCAGTCAGTGAGCGAAGATTTCGATAGCGAAGGGACGTCTCTGTGAGAGCGTCTCTGCTAATTTATTCTGTCAGGAATATGAAGTCCTCTTATGGATATTTCGTTTATTCGAGATGATACCTCTAGTGTATTTCCACACGCCGGGAGGCGTATTATTTCTGTGGTTATTTCCTGAAGGCAAGGTAAATTACATTTACATTAACTTTATCGATATCTGTTCGTGAGTGACATTTGATTCGTAGCCTGTCTTTGAAAGTCTTCATCACGAGATGTTTTCTCAGCTCACATATTGCTACATTGTACCGCATCGGGTTGATGCATGTCCCAAGGACTATTACTTGCTACTTCGCTACATGAACTAGGTTTGAAACCTTTTGTTATCTAGAGGATTTTTTGAGGACATTATTTATACTTCAGAAGACGTGTCTGTCTTGCTGAAGTCAGATTAAGGAGAGTGAACTGATCTCATACATCTGGTTATCTCCTGGCTAAGATAGAAAGGGATGGAGAATTTTCCCGACTACATTACAGCCTTATAATGTATTGACATGCCTGTGAATCATCTTTACTATGATGCTGTCTACCATCCGTTGCTGTTATGACTATGTTGCTGTGATAATGACTGTCTGATGTACCTACATATTCGCGTATACATTTTGTCACTGTGGCGTCCACAATAAATGATACAGAAAAACGTCACTGGCTGTTACAAGCATCATTGACTTTATACGTCGTGAGTTAACTGACGTCCTTGTGTGGATTGCCCTGTTTTGCATGATCATTGTTTGACTATACATCATCTACACACTACGCAAAACCAGACCACGGGCACCATCATCTCCCATATGGTGTCACGCATCATTTGGTGGCCAGTCCAAAGGCATTCGATAAGCCCACCACGACGCATCATTTGGTGGCCATAAGCTGGTTTGCTCTGGTACCAGCAAACACGGGGTCCCTTACCCACTTCATTTTCAACAAGAATTCATCAGCATCCTTCAAGTCAACACTTCAACATTCTTCAAGACAGTCAACATCTTCAAAATTTTCAAAGTACTCGGCGTTGCCCGGTAAATGTCAAAAATGCAATTTTTTGACTGATACAGGAATTTGACAGTACCCGGCGTTGTTGCATATTGCCGGATAACACGGACTGCTGTTGTCTTTAACGCAAGTCAAGCAAGTTGCTGCTGTCAAGGTTCCAGTGCTGTCGTTTTTTTGTGAAGGTCAAGTGCCGGTTGAAACGGGTTGTTTTCTGAAGAAGGCCAAGTACCGATTTCCATCAATTTACTATTGGATTAGAAGGTCAAGTGCCGAAACAACTCAACATACAGTATTTCAGAAGCTCAAGTACCATCGTGTTAGCAGTGGAAGCAGTTCAGATGTGCCATCATCGTTGGAGCTTCGCTCTTTAGGACGTTGATTGACATCTGTTTTTTCTGCTGTTCTACGATTGGAAGCCTATAAGTTAAGTGGCCTGTTTGTACGTAAACTGTGCCCTTATACTTCTGCTGAGTCTTCTGTGTATCATCTCATTCTTTTGTCTATTTATTGTTATTGTTATTTGTTTATATGTTATTTGTATAAATATATGTTTATATTTCGCGGGTCTGGATGGGAGGTGACTGTCATAAGAAATACCACGTCATAGAGGTCTTATGATAGCGTTCTGTTAGGAGCAATTTCCTTAATTGGAAATTGTTAGCAATATTTATTGCTATTTTTGTTAGTTGTGACGATATGGTCAGTGTTGTTTTCGGTATTTTCTTCACATTCTTTAGTTTTGTTTTGATTTGTTTGTATTTGTTAGCCTACTCTTGACTATAGTTTAGTTCTTTACAAAATTTTTGTTTATACACTGTGGTGTCTTGTATTTGTATTATCTCCTCGTAGATATCATCACATTTTTTGTGATATTTCTTTAATTTTCGCTTTATTTTTTGTTGATTTCTACGAATGTTTTTGTATTGTTGCTGATCTTTGTTATTGTTTACATTGTTATTGTTTACATTGTTTGCATTGTTTACATTTTCAATGTTTACATTCTGCTTGTGTTTACATAGTCATTGTTTACAGTTATAGTAATTAGTTATGGGCTATGCTAATGCACGGTTACTACTACACTGATGATAAATGAATGATGAATAGTGTCGTGCACTATTGAATGAGAAGTGCACCTATGATCAAGAGTTGATTGATAATATTTCAAAAAGGTCTATACACAAGTTCTTTGATATAAGACTTGTTTCCCACAGAGATTGGGATGATAATATAGTGTTGTGAGTTAACAAGTGCTTTATTTAAGACTTGTTATGATTAAATTTTAAATAAGATAATTAATTATTTCAGGTTGTGGACTCATATGTTAGACAACATGTCTACACTTGAGTACTTTATTGAGCAGGGTAAATTGCTTGGGAAGACTGGTGATAAGTTAGAAGAATTTGCAACTGCTCAATATGATAAAGCAATGGAAGCTGAACAAAAGAAACTGCAGATGCAGGTGGATGAAAAAAGATTCCAAATGGAAATGGAAAAAACAGAAAAGGGAATCAGAAGCTGAGGAGAGAAAACTCCAGCTACAACTAGAAGCTGAAAATAAAAGACTTGAAAAAGAGGCTGAAAATAAAAGACTTGAAAAAGAGGCTGAGAATAAAAGACTGGAGAACGAAGCTGAGAATAAAAGACTAGAGGCTCAGGCTGAGGAAAGAAGATTACAGAGAGAGTCTGATGACAGGAAAGCAAAAATGGAACATGAAGAAAAACTCTTAGCTTTAGAGTTGGAGAAGTTGAAATTGACGAGCATGAGTAATGCTAATGATGCAAACAAGGGTTCATCTTCTGATAAGGCTAATAATGATACTTTTAAGATTAAGTTACCAACATTTAGTCCTTCCAGTGATGATATAATGTTCTATCTGGACAGATTTGAACAAGCATGTAAAGCTCATAACATAGACAAAGCAAAATATGTTTATCAGTTATCAGGGATACTGACAGGTAAAGCTCTAAGTATGTTAAATATGGTGGATGAACCTGACAAGAACAATTATGAGGTTGTCAGGGCCGCTTTGTTAAAGAAATATCAGCTTAACGAAGACGGCTATCGTCTACAATTTAAAAACATGTTGCCTGAAACTGGAGTTGAATTCTCCGAGTTTATTGCAAGAATACGCATTACTTTCTCACGATGGGTTGAACTATCTAAGACGGAAAAAACTTATGAAGCACTTATGGACTTAATACTTAGAGACAAAGTCATGTCTTCTGTCAATGAGTCTTTCCTTGCTTTCCTTCATGAACGTAAACCTAAAACAATAAAAGAAATGGAAGATTTCTGTTGCCAGTATGTAACTGCGCACCCACACATAACCATTAGTAACTCTAAGGTGAAAGAAGGTCTACCAGTTGCTTCGGCAGCACCGTATGGTCAAAACTTTGCTCGTAGATCCCAACAAAATTTTGATAGAAAGAGTAACGGTAATTACTTTCAAAATCATGGAAATCAATTTCATGGTGATTCTTCTTCAAAGAATTGGAGACAACCTGATAGTGCTCGTTACTATCACCCTAATAATTATAGGCATTTCAAAAGAGGATATGGTAATAGAGGTTATTCCTCCCGAAGACCTCAAAACCAAACAAATAGATGTTCGCATCAATGTGGACATGATAGTAATCGTGGAAACTGGAATTCGAACCAGGATAACAATTACAATAGAGACAACAATAACTTCAGAGATAATAATAACTCTGATAACTTCAGAGGTAATAATAGTCGCGGTAGATCTCAACACAAAAAAAAAGAGATATCAGCAGGCTAATTCTGTACAACAGGAAACTCAGGGAGCCTGTAATCAGGTTGTTGATAATAAAAACTTTGACGCTGTCACTGGTTCTGCTTTTGACTTTGAGAGAGCAAACAAATGCCCCCAATGCAGTACTTTATTCGAACCGAGTACCATAACTACTTTGAGTTGTGGTCACCCTCTTCCCGCTCTTCCTGCTGCTGTTGCGCATGACGGGAGGGGTTCTTTAATCCTACATAAGGGTCTTGTTAATGATACTCCGGTCTCACTACTTTTCGATTCCGGATGCACCACTATTGGTGTTAGACAATCGCTTGTAGATCCATCTTGTGCTACAGGAAAGGTTATTAAATGTGTCACATTTGGCGGCACTCTAGAAAAATATCCTACTGCTATAATTCGCATTGCCACTCCTTTCTTTACTGGAGATGTGCATGCTTGTCTCTTACCTAATCCTATTGCGGACCTTATTATTGGTCGTATTCACGGAGTTAGGGAGTGTACCCCACAGCAGATTGCTGTTTGGGAAGATAAAAATATGCAAGCTACCAATGCAGTGGTTACAAGAGCACAAGCTCTACAAACACCCGAAACTTCACTGAATGGTGATAATGAAGTTGATAGCCAAGATAGTCACTTAGTCATCACTCGTGACTCTTTCATAAAATTGCAAGAAGAAGATCCTTCTCTAAAAAAATTCTTCATTCTTGCGAAGAAAGGTGATCCGAATCAGGATACAAATAGAAAATCTTGGATAGCAATGAGAAACGGCGTACTTGTACGTATGGTACAAGATTCGACTACGTCGGCACATTCGCAAATTCTTGTTCCCAAGAGCATGAGAGTGCAAATATTGCAACATGCTCATGACTCGCAATGTGCTGGACATATGGGTTTTTCCCGTACGAAGTCGAGAGTCCTTGCGGCTTTCTTTTGGCCTTTTGTCAACAAGGACATTCGTATTTACTGCCGATCATGCAAGGTATGTCAGGAGGTCAAATCTAGAGGACCACGACATGCTGCGCCTATCCAGGCTGCTGACATCCCTATTCGACCGTTTCAGAAAATGGCCATAGATATAATTGGCCCTTTTAAGGTCAAGTCGGCCAGAGGACATCAGTTTATCCTTACATGTGTCGATATGTGCACACGTTGGCCAGAGGCTATCCCTCTTAAGAGCATATCTACTACAGATATCGCAGATGCTCTTTGGCTGATATTTTCTCGCTTGGGTTCCCCAGAGAAATATTGTCAGACCATGGCACTCAACTCATATCTGACACTATGTCACAGGTAATGTCTACCTTACATATTAAACGATCTCTCAGTAGTATCTATCATCCTATGTCTAATGGGTTAGTTGAGCGTCTGAATAGAACGCTCAAGACTTTGCTTGGTAAGATAACTGAAGATCATCCTCAAGATTGGGACAGGGTTTTACCCGCGGCTCTCTTTGCCTATAGAGAAGTCCCAAATGAACACACAGGATTTTCTCCCTTCGAACTTGTCTTTGGCGCGCGTCCCGCGGCCCTATGTCTTTATTACACGATCTCATCACTGCCGATGATATTAGCGATGAAACTCAATCCTCATATGAGTATGTCATTGCTCTTAGACAAAAGATCATTGAGGCATGTAAGCTAGCAACTGCTTCATCAGAAATTGCTAAAGAGAAGGCAAGGCAGTTTGCTAACAAGAATAGATGTCTACGACAACTTTGTCCAGGTGACAAAGCATTCGTCCTACTCCCCAGTAGGGAAAATAGACTTCTTATTGCATGGAAAGGTCCGTATGCAATAGTCTCTCGGATTTCCGATGTTGACTATGTGGTCGATATTGATGGAAAGCATAAAACTTTCCACATAAACATGCTTTCGGAATTTCACGAACGTCCGGACTATTTGCTGCCTATTTTCCAGGCAACGGATGATGCTCCTGCACCTCACGGTCATTATTCATCCCTGTCTGTCATACAGGATGAGGAATCTACCTTCTCTGATGTCAATCTTCCCCTTCCAGTGGTTCCATTACATTCCACGGAATCTTGGAAAAACGTTTCTGTTTCTCCTAATCTTTCTGGTGACGAACATCGACAAGTCTCGTCGATGTTACAAACATTTCAGGATGTTCTCACTGACATTCCTGGACACACAGATGTCATAGAACATGACATAATTCTTACCGACAGTAATCCAATTAGGGTTAGGCCTTATCCTATCCCTATACACTTTCAGTCGCAAGTGGAAAAGGAATTGGATGAAATGATTCAATTAAATATAATTGAACCATCGACTTCACCATATTCTTCTTCCATGGTTATTGTCCGGAAGAAAGATAAGAACATACGAATTTGCGTTGATTATCGCAAATTGAATCAGGTCACAAAGTTCGATGCTGAACCGATGCCTTTGTTAGAAGATCTACTGATTAAACTTTCTAATTCTAGATTCTTCACTAAACTTGACTTGTCTAAAGGTTATTGGCAAGTGCCTTTAGCAGAGCATGCCAAACCTCTTACTGCTTTCTCTACACCTAGGGGTCTATTTCAATGGAATGTTATGCCTTTCGGTCTTATGAACGCCCCTGCTACTTTCGTTCGCATGATGCGTCGAATTCTGTCACATCGTTCGGATGTCATCGCATACTTAGATGACATCTGTCTCTTCAGTGATACCTGGGAAGATCACTATTTAGGTTTATATGACTTACTGTCCACTCTACGTGAGAATAATTTGACAGCAAAACCTTCTAAAGCTTTTGTTGGTTTTGGTGAAATCTCTTTCCTGGGTCATCGTGTTGGTCATGGTCTCTTGAAGACAGAAGACCACAATACTTCCAAAATACTGAACATCTCTGTTCCTAAAACGAAGAAACAAGTTAGGAGTCTCTTAGGTTTAATTCAATTTTATGGGAGATTTATTCCAAATTTATCTTCGATCATGGCACCTCTCTCAACATTGTTGAAGAAAGGTTCGCCTAATCTGGTCCGTTGGTCTCAAGAATGCCAATCTTCCTTAGACCAGATCAAGAATATATTTTCATCTCCTCCCATCCTAAGATTACCTACTCTTGATAGGACTTTTGTTCTTCGGAGTGATGCTTCATCCACTGGGATTGGAGCAGCACTTATGCAAGAATATGCAAATACTCTGCATCCTGTTATGTACATTTCTAGAAAACTAAATGCGGCAGAGAGGAACTACTCGGTTTTAGACCGTGAGTTGTTAGCTATGGTTTGGTCAATTCTCAAACTACAAAGATTCCTCCTGGGCGCACATTTCATTCTAGAGACTGATCAAAAAGCTCTTACAGCTATTCAGACTAAGAATTTGAAGAGTTCGAGATCCACTCGATATGCTATTGCTCTTCAACCTTTTCACTTCACGGTACGAGCTATCCGTGGTGCGGATAATGTGATGGCTGACATTTTGTCTAGATGCCCACATGATTCCAACTAATACTTCTGTCCTATATTTCTATATATATATTACAGAGTCATAACACACCTATATTACTACAATAGATTAGCACATCTGTACTCACTTTATATGTACACATACTATCGTGCTTTGTTATCATCTTCTTCTGTTTCATTTTTTAAGATGATAGAGGAGGACTGAGTAGTTAATATAAGGGCCGTAAGTTTACTAAACAGCCACAATTATTAATAATGTATTGTACCTTATGAAGCATATTAGTTGTTAATTAGCGTTATATTGCTTGTACTTTCTCAGAATGTCATTGATGAGCTGAGGACTTACCTTACTATTATCAAGCATGACGAGTTCTACATTGTGTACTTACCCTCGGAACGTCAGAGGATGTGTCCTGCATCGTCATGTACTTCAATTTCACTATGTACTAGGGTCATTACATGTCAAATAATGTACTATTTAAATTTTTCTATCAGATTTGTACATCCATTTTTAAGACAATATTAGAGTATGCTATTTAATGATGTCTATGGTAACTTGCATACGTATATTGTGTTTACATGCTAGCGTGATGTGTGTTGGTGACACCTCCCCGATATGAATAATTTTTTGAGACATATTTATTTTTCTGTTGAGATATATTCTCACCAGACACTCTATATTTAGCCTCATGTTAGGCAATTTAATTAATTATCCGCGCATAATTCGTGCGTTTTGAGCCGCTTATCGCATGCTCTTGGATATTAAAAAAAAAAAAAAATATGTTCCACATTTTTTTTTTTTTTTTAATCGGGAGGTGGTGGTGATATGTTGCGTGTGAAATTCTCGCAACATCGTTTTATGTACAATATATATTTTGTAATGAAAGGGAAATAATCATGTGGAATTTATAGTCACTTTTCATGGTAAGCAGTTGTCTTCTCGCGTTGGTGTCGATGGTTGTTAAATTTGTTAAGCGTTCTTGAATCGTGTCCATGTATGGACTTGCTAGGCCGCTTTTCTCAGAAAACGGTTGGCAACCTGTTGGTTCTCCTTATAAGGTAATCATTCTTAAGCTGGTTCTCAGTAAAGGTCCTTACGTCTTAAGTTTTCTGAACTGTGTTCGAAATCGCGCTTTACTGCGCATGTCTAAGTCTTGGGTCTTTGTCGAACGGTTTCCGCCCACCAGTCAGTGAGCGAAGATTTCGATAGCGAAGGGACGTCTCTGTGAGAGCGTCTCTGCTAATTTATTCTGTCAGGAATATGAAGTCCTCTTATGGATATTTCGTTTATTCGAGATGATACCTCTAGTGTATTTCCACACGCCGGGAGGCGTATTATTTCTGTGGTTATTTCCTGAAGGCAAGGTAAATTACATTTACATTAACTTTATCGATATCTGTTCGTGAGTGACATTTGATTCGTAGCCTGTCTTTGAAAGTCTTCATCACGAGATGTTTTCTCAGCTCACATATTGCTACATTGTACCGCATCGGGTTGATGCATGTCCCAAGGACTATTACTTGCTACTTCGCTACATGAACTAGGTTTGAAACCTTTTGTTATCTAGAGGATTTTTTGAGGACATTATTTATACTTCAGAAGACGTGTCTGTCTTGCTGAAGTCAGATTAAGGAGAGTGAACTGATCTCATACATCTGGTTATCTCCTGGCTAAGATAGAAAGGGATGGAGAATTTTCCCGACTACATTACAGCCTTATAATGTATTGACATGCCTGTGAATCATCTTTACTATGATGCTGTCTACCATCCGTTGCTGTTATGACTATGTTGCTGTGATAATGACTGTCGGATGTATCTACATATTCGCGTATACATTTTGTCACTGTGGCGTCCACAATAAATGATACAGAAAAACGTCACTGGCTGTTACAAGCATCATTGACTTTATACGTCGTGAGTTAACTGACGTCCTTGTGTGGATTGCCCTGTTTTGCATGATCATTGTTTGACTATACATCATCTACACACTACGCAAAACCAGACCACGGGCACCATCATCTCCCATATGGTGTCACGCATCACCTTCTCTCTTCTCTTTCTAAAGCTTTCTCCTCGCCGAGTGCGGCTTTTCTCTGCCTCCATCCTGTTTTTGTCCTCTATCTTTTTCTTTCAGTTCTCGCACCGAGGTAAGAACAAAGCCAGAAAGTTCTTTGGCTGAAAAACTTAGTTCGCGGCCCAGATTAAGGTAAAAGGCGTGGCGGTTTTGGGACTCTGCAATTCTGAGCAAAACGTCTGCTTACACAAAATTACAATTGCTACTTAACTAGTAATCTCAAAATTACAACATTGAGTTAGCCACACCAAATGAACTTCTTATTTAACTTTAATTTTTGTTACAAAAAATTGTGTTACTCTTTCTGTTTATTCAATTATTCTTTATAACATTTATTTTACTGTTATTTATACATACACTGTATGCTCAGTTTTACTACAAATACACTCTGACAATCTTCTTTCAGTAAATCTGAAATTTAAGCCAGTCAAGTCTAGGGGAATAACTAGACAAGTTCTATAATCCGGGACGGACACCAATTGTCACGGAAATGCCTCCCCTGCTTTGCAGTAGTGGTCCAACAGTGGTCAAAACTCAAGAGTATCTAATATGGGTCTTCAAAGGTGTCTACCTTCGTACAAGATTACTCTTGGCAGAGCTGTAGATAGAAGGATAAAGATGCTTCTATCTCAATGGGAGTCTTCATAAGATATTTCAGAAGTCAAGAACAAAGCTGCGTTGGGCAGGGCAATTGTTAACTTATATCTGATCCGCCGCCTTTTATGAAGAATTATGCAATGATTAGTTTAAGCTCGTCCAAGTCCCCATCCTTGTTTATTCAGTGGAATTCTTCTTAATATGGTATAGCTCTGTTTATAGTGGATTTAGTAAAATGACTGAGACAAACATGCAGTACATTCAAAATGATTAAATCGACGTTAGATTTGTATATTTACAAATAACAAATTTAAAAATCACTTAGGTTTTAACAGGGTTTTAAAAATATGAATAATTTTATCAGAAAATTATCATCACTATGTGATGAAATGGTAGTTTGTAAAGGAGATCACTTGGCAGCTTTTGTGTGTTACGTAGCTGTCAGTGACGGTTCTGCTCCTTCTGATTTTTTGGTTCTTGGTAGACTAGATCGCTGATCCCGCTCGTCCATAGTCAAGGTTGTAGGGCGCAGCACGTTCTCAGAAGTGTCATGGAGTGTCTACGAAGTTGGTCCCACGTCTTTAAGCCCCGTCTGATGATGGTGTCTAGCTTTGACTTCAGGCCACTTGAACCCTTCTTGTTCCAGAGATAGTGCCCTCAGCTGGTACCACCAACTAGTATATTAAAAGAAGGGAAACGAATACCCTCTGAGTATTGAGTTTCCCGACACATACTTATGTGTCCCCATCCTCCTATTCCCCCATCCCATCTACCTCAGACTTTACCCTCAATGAAGATTAAGCTTAATCCCTCGAGAGAAAACTTTCTTTACATTTAAATTGAATATCTTTATATTTACTTAACATTCAAATGAAAAGGTTAACAGTATAGATAGAATATGTTTACATTTACATCTACTTTGGTTAAAAAATGTTCACAATACAGATTGAATATGTTTTCATTTACATCTACACTGGTTAAAAAGCTTGAAAACTTTCATTATTTTTAAAGTGAATATGTTTACATAGACATTTACACTGGTTTGTAAATGTAAATATTATGATTAGAATGTACATCATTTCTTTCATCTTTCCCTCCCTGCTCCATATGGAACTTTTGACTACCTTTGCTTTTAGTTATCTTTAAGAAACTAGCAATAAAGCAGTCTCCAGCCCTTGCAAGGGTGGTTCATGAAATCATCATTCTATATGCTGAGGTTGCCAGCCTCAAATGACTTGGACATCCGCTAGCAATTTTCACATATTAATATTCACATGGCAATATATACATATTAGTTCACATGTTAGTAATGAAAAATATAGAATGTAAAATGTAAAACTTACGCCAATCTTGGCTCACAGACTGTTTGCTAAGAGAAGTAGGTTAAGGCGCACTTGCAGATGCCATTTACACGTGTTCTTGGGGTCGTTACTTTAACAATAAATTCCCACTTTGACTCTGTTTAAGTCCTTCAAAATGCTCCAAAAAAGTCCGGTCTGATAATGGAATTCTGATTCTAACTTTGGTAGTCTGGTTGTCTTCTTGGTGCGAGGCGAAATTTTCACAGTGTCTTAAAACTGCAAAAGTGTCTGGTTATATTGCACTTCGCCTCCCCCGCAGTACTTTGTTTACGATTTAGGCAGGGTCCAATCAGGAATTTTGTGGTTTCTCTATTTTGAACACCAGCCAATCGTTTAAAAACTGCATATTTAGGTGGGGTAATTCAAAATTATTTTACATGGAAAATTCTGTGCGTGATGCAGAAGGTCATGTCTCCCATATATGGAAGTGACAAGTCCGTGCCCTCTTTCGACAATGTGTTTCAGATGTAACATCTTACTTTCCTCTAGAGCAATGTCTCTGAAATAGGTGGACAGGAAATGATGATGTCATTCATGTCTGTCCAAAATGTGTCGCACAGACAAGTAATCTCTTTATCCGTCGCTTGCGCACACAAAATCCGTCTACGGGCGAGTAATTTTATCGCCTGGCACGGCTTGAGCAAACAAAACGAATGCGAAACTGACTAGGCCCAGCTGAGTTTTACCTACGCTAATCTTAGCAAAGCTGAGAAGCACAGAGCGAATGTGATGAATTATCGCAAAACGGAGTGTCAAATAGCTGTAAATACCAAATATCTGTTTTGATAAGAGATAATTAAATGTGTCAATCCCCCGGAAATTCCAGGAAATCAGTACGTACAACAAATGTAACTGATTACTGCCGTAGTGAAGAAGAGATCGACTCAAATTTTGTGACAAAGGTGCCACTGCAGATCAGGCGAAAAGAAGCTCTTACGACAAGCAGATGAGAGGAGAAAACGTCGAAAGGAAAACATGAAAATAAGCAGCTGAGGGCTGTCACCTCAGGGGCGCATTCCCATAATCATTAATGACTGAAGGGGCTAGTACTATTCTATTAGATAGACAGACAGACAGACAGGCAGATATATAGATATATAGAAAGATAGATAGATAGATAGATAGATAGATAGATAGATAGATAGATAGATAGATAGATAGATAGATAGATAGATAGATAGATAGATAGATAGATAGATAGATAGATAGATAGATAGATAGATAGATAGATAGATAGATAGTGTGGTGGATTATGATTAAGTGATTTCATATATCTTTTTCTTTATCTTCATTTGTTTCTTCTACCTTCTCTGTCACCTACGCCTGTTGGAACTTAACCCTCCCATATTCAAACCTCTGTCTTTCTTATAATTTAGCAAGCAGTTTATGGCTGTTAGCATTAATTGCATTCTCTTTGATGCAGGTTTACGAGCAGACCTGGTCCAGCTCACCTGTAATTATTTCGGCAGCGATCATAAAAATCGCTGTAAGGAGATCAGTCAGTGATGGAAAGGGGAGACAATTTGTCTATTACCTTTGCCTGGATTCGTTCGGTGTACGTTAATTTACAAGATGCGAACCGCCATATCAAAGACTCTCGCTATAATTCATTTACGACCACTTCTGCAGATGGCGAGAGTGAGGCGATAATATATGTAGATTCTATTTCACCTAGATCTTAATATAGACCTGGCTTCGGCATTGGTGCGAAGAAATTCGTTTGATTCGCAGAATGAGATAGAATTTATGTAGATTTTCCAAAGGTGCCAATATCTGGCAGATGAGTCTGTTGCGGGGGAGAGACGTAACATTCCCTTTGATTTCAGAGATATATACCAGAGAAATCTAACTAAATTCATTCAGTACTGCCACAGCTTTAGAGAGACAGCTAGCGCGAGTTCTAGAATCACTGTAATAGTAGAGTCTTAGTTTCTCGTGGAGAAAATCTTAGAAGTTTGTGTGAAGGTAAAATATATATGACTAGTATTGTCGAGTGATAGAAGTGTTAGTAACTTACTTAGTCGTTCCCCTTCTACCGTGAGGTGTAGAGGTTTGGAAGAGAGAGCGCCAGACTATCCTATCGGCTGTCTTCCTCTTGGCCTGATTCCATTCTAGTCCTCGATCCTTCAAAGATTGTCTAATGTTGTCCTCCCAGCGGACTCTGGGTCGTCCTCGGGGTCTGGATCCTTGGCTCTTTGTTTCCCATGCTCGTCGTGGTATCCGATCTTCTCCCATTCTGCAGACATGGCCAAACCATCTTAATTGGGACTGTTCTACTTGGGTCTGCAGGGGGTAGGATTTAAGGCCTTGACGTATCGTCTGGTTGCGTACCATGTCTCTTCTTGTTACTTCAACCACCTTCCTCAGATACCTCATTTCTGAGGTTTGGATCTGGCTTTTATGGGTTGTAGTCATTGCCCATGACTCGCATCCGTATGTCAAGACTGGGACATAGGTGGAGCGGTATACAGCCATCTTCGTTTTCTTACCAACCTCTCTCTTGCTGAGGAATCCTCGATTTATGGCCTGAAAAAGTCTCCCAGCTGCTGCTTTTCGAGTGGCCAACTCTTCTTTGATGCCTCCCTTTCGGTCTATAATAGCTCCGAGGTATTTAAAGTGGTCGACCTGCTCCAGGACCTGTTCCCCCAGCTTAATCTGATGTTTTCTTTCTTCTCGTGATATCACCATGGATTTTGTTTTAGAGCTGCTTATGACCATCCCTCTCTTCTCCAGCTCTTCCTTCCAGACTTGCAGGTTGGATTGGAGATGTGCCTCTGATTTAGCAATCAGGGCGACATCATCAGCAAATGCCAGCTCCGAAATATAGACCTGTCTCATCTTCCAGTACCCCCACTGAATACTTTCTTGTTCTCTCCTTACATGCCTTGATGACATCGTCCATAAGGAGTATGAAGAGGTAAGGTGATAGGATATCACCTTGTCTTACACCAGTGGTGGTCCTGAACTCTTCCGACTTATGGTTTGCTGTCCTCACATAATTTCTGCAAGACTTGTAGAAGCTCTGTATAGCATGAATCAGAGGTGCTGGAATATTCTTCCTTGCCAAACAGTCCCAAAGTTTGCTCCAGGGGACCCTGTCAAATGCCTTTTCCAGATCTATGAAACAAAGATGGATCTCACTCTTATACTCAAGGGCCTTTTCACTCAGCTGTCTGAGTGTGAAGATTAGGTCTTGAGTACTTCGGTTTGCTCGGAATCCGCACTGGACCTCATCCAATTGTGGCTCAGCTAGGCGTCGGAGTCTCTGCTCTAGGATTCTAGAGTAGATTTTACCGGGGACACTGAGAAGGGATATGCCTCTATGGTTTCCACACTGTCGATTGTCACCCTTTTTGAAAATTGGTGTTATGATGGCAATCTCCCAATCCTTTGGTATGGTCTTGTTGTACCACGCTGCCTGTAAAACCCTTAAGAGTAATAGGTCGCCTGATGCTCCCATGAACTTAACCATTTCTGGTGTTATACCATCATGCCCTGCTGCTTTTCCCATCTTGATTTTCTCCAGTGCTGCCTTCAGTTCTTCCATCTTTATGTCATCTTCACCATCATTGGTTTTCTCTTCTGTGCTAGTGTTTATCATTTCTGATGCTTCTCCATGCTCACCATCCAGGAGTTCTGAGAAATATTCTTTCCATCTTCCCATTACTTCCTTCGGGGCAGTAAGCAATTTGCCTTGCTTGTCCTTTATAAATTTGAGAGGGCATTGTTTTTCCTTCCTCATGTTCTTTAGGGTCTTATAGAACAATTTCTGGTTTTCTTGTGCATCTTTTTCTAGCTTTTCTCCAAATTCTTCCCAGGACTTCTGTTTTGCTGCTAGCACTTTGTTCTTTGCTTCTGTTCTGAGTGTCACATATTCTCTATATTTTTCCATTTGTCCTGCTGTGTTTTTAGCTCCTAAGTATTGTTTCCATGCCATTTTCTTCTCTCTTATTTTCTCTTTGACTTCCTCTGTCCACCAAGGTGTCCTCTTTCTCTTGTTCCCAAGTCGGACTTCACCGCATGCTTCTGCAGCAGCTGTCTTTATGATATCCTTGAATTTAATCCAGAGGGTTTCCAAGTCATCAGGTCGTTCTTCTGAGTTGCTCACCGCTGCAGCAATAAGCCCCTGATATCTGGTCTTAATTTCTGGCTCTCTCAGCTTGTAGGTCCTAATGCTCATTTCTCCTGCTCGTTTACTTGGTTTCTTGCGTGATGTTGGGCAGTTCCTAGGCTGAGCAACTCTTTCAGTTGTTCTTTTGATTGTAAGCAGGTAGTGATCACTTCCAATCTCTGGCCCCCTCCAGACTCTAGCATCTCGGACATATTTGAATGAGCTTCTCCGAACAATGGCATAGTCGATCACTGACTTCTCATTCTTTGTTGGTTCACATCTAGTGTATGCATGTATCCGCTTATGGGGGAACTTTGTGTTTGTAATGATCAGATTCTGCTCACTGCAGAATCTAAGGAGTCGCTTTCCATTGTCATTGAGAGTATCTTCTCCATATCTTCCGATAACTCCACCCCATCTAGCATGGTCATTTCCAACTCTGGCATTAAAATCTCCGAGCATGATAACTTCATCTAGGCAGTCATCCACTGTCCTTTGAAGCAGCTCGAAGAATTCCTCCTTGACCTCTGCTCTCTCATCCTCATTTGGCCCATACACTATGACCAGGTTGACTATGGTTTCTCCTTCTTTTAGTTTAACAACCATAATGCGCTCCGAGACAAAGTTCCATCCCTTGATACTATCTTTTTGATTTTGGGCCACAATGCAACCCACGCCCCCTTTAGCTCTTTCAGACATGGGTACACCACTGTAGAGCAGCGTGTTGCCATCGAGATCCATGACTCCTTGTCCTTTTTTCTTTGTTTCCGTAATAGCCAGGTTTTCTAGTTTTGCTTTCCTCATCTCTTCCACCAGCTCCTCTTCCTTCCCATTTATACTTCTTGTGTTCCAAGTTCCATAAGTCGTAGTCCGTAGTCCGTTCCAGTTCGTCGCCTTTAGAATCAGTCCAGTTTTCTCTCTTGTGTTGCTAGTAATCGTGATTTAAAGCAAACAGGTGATTGGCCTGTTGTGCCTTTGCATGGTGGAGAGGCTGCCTCCTTACGGCCTCCATGCAGGCCGCCCTCCTACTTTTTCATCCGGGCTTGGGACCGGCATTGGCGGAGTTTAGAAGTGTTAGTTCGAATTATATTTCTCTAGGTTTTGTGCAGAGTGTTTTACTAGAATAGGTCCATCATTTGATATTCTCTAAGTTTACTGTGTTACGGTGGATAGCGGAATAATAATAATTTCTAGCTAAATTATAATATAAATTTTATTACTGCAAGTAACCAGGCAGAGAATAGTTTAACCATCTAAGTAAATGCACTGATTCATCATGAGTGTTGACGAGATATGTATTTATTTCTAATTCATGATTATTGATTTATTTTAATGACTAGAATTTATTTCACGGGAGTTTTAAACGATGAGACAAGCTCTAAGCGTATAGTTTCTGATTTAAGTTAAATAACCGAAGTGTATATTATATTTTTACGTGAGGTAGGATAGGATTGTGAATACTGTTATGGTTAAGTATTTTGTACTTTTCTCTTCCTTATACAGTATTTGGGTCACCCAAAACCTACCAGCAGTTTCTGTTTATGTATAGCAGAGAATAACTAGACGAACAGAACTATTCTTCTGAAATTTATATTGTAACTTGCATTGAGTTCCAGAGTTCTTTTCCAATAATCAAAGTTTTACAGTCGGCCCGTAGTGGCAATTAAATCAAACATTTAACATAATCAAACCTGTGACATTACTTGTATAACAACCACTGTGTTGAGAAGAAGATAAATCCTGAATAGAGTTATTTACCTGCAACTCGAGGTAACGATCGATTATTTCAAGCTACTGTACACTTGTGAACATTAGACATCTTAATTATTTTACTACCTGGACAAAAATTGAAGTGACATTTATCAGCATCCTACGTACCATAGTGAAGCGAGCGTTTCCCAAGATTTGAATTTATTAGCCTTGGAGAAGCTGGGGCTTGTTTTGCCAAAACACACCCTTGGATGGGCTGTATGTTCCTTAAACAATTGTTCCAGATGTGGTGAAAGTGTCTATTAGGTAAGAACGCCTGTCTTTGTGATCACAAGTGTGTCAGAGCGAGAAAATGCAGGGGGGATATAATTCTTTGATTTTATAATCCATTAATCCATTGATTGTTTTTTCTTCTTAAAGATTACATATGCTATATATTTCAGAGTAGATTACAGGAAAAACCCTCTGTTATTTACTGTAGAGAGAAATCCTAGACTTCTTCTTCTTCTTCTTCTTCGTTCGCCCTGAAAAGGACGGTGGTTGCGTTGTGTCTGTTTACGCCTAAGCTGTGATATCTGCACCTTTCGGTCGACACATCCGACTTCAGCACGGCATTTTTTAGGGACCGGGTTTGCCTTCCCATTGTGATCCGCACTCGCTCAGCCAGACTGCACTGCTGAAAACTGTTTCCAGGACCACCACGTGGAGGTGGAGTGCGGTCTTGACCAGCTCTGGTTCACTGGTCCTGATGCAAGCAGTACAGCTATGGGTCGCTGACTGCATTCACTATTGCTGCATCTTGGGGTCCCAATCCTAGACCATAGTGTATAAATCTGTGACTCTTTGGGGCGAATAACTTCTCTTATAACGGGATCTTGGTTCAACAGAGGGGGAAAGGATTACACCTATGGGTCAACTCTGTTATTGATTCCTTAACCTATGTTTAGTTGTGTATTGATTTGATAGTCTAAATTTATTTACTGTGTTGTGAAATTCTTTATGATAAATAAAATTTACATAAACTTATTCAAGTGTGTCGGTCAGCTCGTCCAAAAATATTTATAATCCATTATTGTAGTTTTCACGTCTGTGCGTCTAACTGTCGTCACTTATGTGTGTGTGTATGTGAGTGGCAATATATATATATATATATATATATATATATATATATATATATATATATATATATATATATATATATATATATATATATATATATATTCTAATAGACTGTCTGACAAACTAAGTAGAGATAGGCTGAAAGAGAGAAGATTCTCGATTTCAGGGACAGATTCTAATTAGTTTCCACCATCTCACTCGTGAAAATCTATTTTCTTTACATTAACTCTCACTGAGCTATCACCTGTTCTAATCTATTTAGAATGGACCAATCAATGTCTTAATTCCCCTATCAAAAATCTACGAGAGATAGATAGATAGACAGATAGATAGATAGATAGATAGATAGATAGATAGATAGATAGATAGATAGATAGATAGATAGATAGATAGATAGATAGATAGATAGATAGATAGATAGATAGATAGATAGATAGATAGATAGATAGATAGATAGATTGATAGATAGATAGATAGATAGATAGAACGAACTTTATTTTCAACGGGTTAAGAATTGGGCACGTAGGCCCGTCTGAGATTCTGCCCTTCCTCTCTTTCCCTCATCATGTATACTGTATCTTTTCATCCCCCCTTTTACTGCAAGCATAATTTAGGCATTTATCATTAAAAAGTAGATAGATAGATAGATAGATAGATAGATAGATAGATAGATAGATAGATAGATAGATAGATAGATAGATAGATAGATAGACAGACAGACAGGTAGGGACTGACAGACAGACAGACAGATAGATAGATAGATAGATAGATAGATAGATAGATAGATAGATAGATAGATAGATAGATAGATAGATAGATAGATAGATAGATAGATAGATAGATAGATAGATAGATAGATAGATAGATAGATAGATAGATAGATAGATAGATAGATAGATTATACGAATGTTGCAAGATCCAGAAACATCTTCTTATACTTAGCTCTAACAAACTCAGAAATCATCTTCATCATCACCATCATCATCACCATCACCATCATCGGCATCTCCTTTTTTTTGCTCCCTATGGAGCATTGAGCCACATCTGCAGATGGTCCTCCTCTTCTTCTTCTTCTTCTTCCTTGTTCGTCCTGAAAAGGACGTTGGTTGCGTTGTGTCCGTTTACAGCGAAGCTGCGGTATTTGCGCCTTTCGGCCGACACATCCGACTTCCGCACAGCATTTTTTGGGACCTGGTTTGCCTTCCCTCTTCGATCCCTACTCCTCAGCCAGACTGCAGTGGTGCAGCCTGTTTCCAGGACCACCACGTGGAGGTGCAGTAGGGTCTTGGTCAGCTCTGGTTCGCTGACCCTGACGCAAGCAGTCAAGCTATGGGTCGCTGACTGCATTCCTCACTTTTGATGCGTCTTGGGTCCTCCTCTTGAGAATGACTAGCCAAAGCACACACTCTTACAGCTGTGGTTTCTGTAGCTATGTTTTACATGATGAGATTGCCAGCCCCTTGCACAACCTCATATTAGTCACCTCATTCAACATGCCGGAGGACGTTGCAGTCCTATTCTTTAACTGTCCCCAGAGACCCCCTGGGACTATATGAGGGTAATCTCAGAAAGGAATGACCGTTTTTTTGATACGCCTCTGACCGACAAGGAAGAGGTCAAGTAGAACTGATGACAGACAGCAGACAGTGAGTGGAAGTGCGTGGCTGTGAGTCATGTAATCACGTGATCACTGGTGGAATGCCTGAGGGCGTAACATGGGGTAGGTCTATGCTCACACAAATCAGGAAACCCAGAGGGATTTCCCATTTTCTATTTTTATTTGAAATACAATTCTATACTATATTTCTTCTTCTTCTCTTCGTTTTTCTCTATCTTCAGCGGTTTCTTTTATTCGTTCTCTTCTTTCTTTCTTCTTCTTCTCCACCCTGCTCTCCTTCTTCGTCAACTCCTCATGCTCCAACATCATCTTCTCGCTGGCTTACTAAAGAATCCTCTCCTCCCCATCATACCTCAACTTCGTCTCCGCATCTCACTCATACTTGAAATTCTTCTCCTCCTTCCCGACATACCTCAATTACTTCTCCTCATCTCATCTTTCTCATACTTCCAACATCTTCTTGTCCTCCCCGTCATACTTACATTGAACCTCCTTAGCCTTTTTTTTCTCAACACCCTTACCATGGTGACGGTATATACTAGTATTCTTTATAGACAGGTATGTTAGTTTGTAAGCACTGCTTATCTCTTTTTATTAGTAACAATTTTTTTTATTAATCTTTATTATTATTATTTTTATTATTATTAAGGTAAACACAATAGACACATTTTATTGAAAAACCTACGCAGTATACACATTTTTTTAACTTATACACGGGCCCCTAGTGCTCCGGGCCCCTAGGCTTCAGCCTACTTAGTCTAATGGATAATCCGCCCCTGGTATTGTGCGGAACGTTAAAATACAACAGAAAAAAGTTAATGTTAATAATTCCAGTAAAACTGATTCTTGTTATGACAGGTTTGCAACAAGCAAAAATTGATCGAGAATTAAATTATAGGGAACTTTTGTAAATGCGACTTGCCTGAAGAATGACTAATAGAACATTTTTCTTAAGTTCAGTAATTCGATACGCCCTTGATAATCAATGAATAAATTGTCATGTTTGTCAACTAATTGTCACGACTTACCTCCAGACATCATGTTTGTATTTACGTAATACTGAAGACCTCTCTTTCTTACTAGCTGTGACTATAAGAGAAGTGGATATACTGGACAGTTTAAAATAGTGGCATGGAAAGAAGTCATTAATATGATGATAAGAAACTCTATACAGAGCGATACAACAGGAGGGAATCTGATAATCAGAATTAGCTCCCCCGTCGATCAAGTGTTTCGGCCCCTTAATCTCCTTTACACTCTATGGGGGCGGGCCCACTTAAGTCATGACTCCCAAGTGTCAGCCGCCTGTTGTTTAGCGCAGAGAATTGAACCCACTCCACCTTGGTTGTAGCTTTCAAATTCACTCCTTTTTTCTGCCAGCTGGAGGCAATTATGAAAGTAACCCCTATGTTGAAAACAAATTACTAGCCCGAGTTCCATAGCCCGTTGCGGTTGTTCCACAGCCAGCACGATGCCTTTTCCGCAGTTTTACTGAGCCTCTTAAGTATCTATAGAATTAATAGATAGAATTAATAAACAACAATGCTGACAGGATGCTCAACTTGCCCAGAACAACAACAACAGAAACAAGTGTCAATGTATAGAAGCTCTCAACGAGATCGAAGGAAAGGAGAAACTGGCAATGGACAAGACAAAGAAATAAAATAACTTTGTATTAAGTTTCTACCTGGTCTAAGTTGTCTGTTGCACTTACCTGATAACACATTATACTTTTCAGTCTTTTCGGTTCAGTTCGCTCCGGAATTTTAATTGTTCGAATTGCGTCTTTCTTGTAATTGCCTCATTTAAGAGCTTTCAATTTCTTCCATAGTTACGCCATTTGGATCCTACAATTTAATATATAGCAGAATGGTTTCCAGTTTATAGTACATATTTTTTTCTAATTTCCTTGTAATTGATAACGTTTTTTTCAGTTCCAAATTTCCTAAAATTTATTAGTGTCTTTATTTTTCTATCGACCAAGTAACTGGGTTTTCATTCTTGATTTTCGCCCCATCTTTATCATTTTGTGTTTGTTTTCGGTGTTTTGGCTTGTTTAATCAGGTATTTTTTTATGTTTTAAACATTTCAATTTGTTAGTCTATCTATGAATCTACCAACCCTTTCAAATTCAATTAGATCTATACTCATTTTACTTATCTCTCTATTTGTAAGATCTCCCAGTTTGTTTGTTAGTATTTTGAAACTACTAGTCGGTCTGGAACTTCCTGGGTTAGGTTTGTAATTATCACTTAGGTCAGCGGTTCTTAACCTTTTCTTTACCACGGACCCCCTTTAAAAATCTTTTGTTTCCGCGGACCACCAAGACTTAACTCAAGATTTAAAACCCTAAAGTGCATCAAATATTTATTTAATGTTGCTCATCAAGGGTCTTCAAATTTGGAGAGAAGGGAGAAATAATAAATGCACACACTCCTATTATAATATTTTTTATTGGAATGATTCCATACAAATTTAAAATAATAATAATAATAATACCTGAACACCGAACCAGGGCCTAATATTACTTGTTAATTTTAATTAATTAATTAATTAACGAGAAGGCTGGTGCTGTATTTCACTTACAAGCCTTCTTATATTGGACTTAATAGCTGAAACTTGTATTCTGAGTTCTGACTCTACGTTTTTCAAACGGTTTCTATACTTATTTTTAAGATAAACGAGAGCAGAGAATGGTTTTCACACAAGTATGTCGTTACGAAAGGCAGCAATACTTTCATAGCCCTCTTCGATAGTTCCGGAAAATCTGCTTGTAAGTGAGCCCAGAAGTTTAGAAGGGACTGTTCCTTGAACTGCAATTTCAGAGCACCATCCGTGGATATTTCTATGAGCTTGTCTTCCTCTGCTGCTGTGAACCCCTCTAGTTCATACACATTAACTGAAAATGGATCTCTAATCCAGTTTTTGCTTGCAACAGGAACAGGAAAATATTCACGGAAACTATGTTGCAAATCTTTCAAATGTCGTGCGATAAGTGAAGTGTTCTCCTAAGAAAACTCTTCATCGTTGGAACCAAGAAAATTTGTGAGTTTTGGAAATGTCTCATAGTTTCGGTTCGATAGGCGATGATGCCACAATTCCAACTTTTTCATCATTGTTTCCATCTTGTCTTCAACTTGAAGAACTGTAACTTTTTCTCCTTGAAGATTTAAGTTGAGCATATTTAAATGGGTGAAGATATCTGACAAATATGCTAATTTTACTAACCAGGAAAAATGTATATTCCCAGTAGCAACATATGGCTGCGAGACTTGGACACTCAATAAAACAGTTGCAAAAAAGATTACATCATTCGAAATGAAATGTTACAGAAGGATGTTGAGAATACCCTGGACAGAAAAAAAGACCAACAGAGAAGTACTGTACTCACTAAACGTACAGGAACATTGGCTCCTAAATACCATTGCAATAAGGAAGCTGAAATTTTTCGGTCATATAAAAAGACATAATAGTCTGGAAAAAACAGTGATGGAAGGCATGGTCCCTGGAAAAAGGGGAAGGGTCGACCTAGACGACGGTGGACCCAGGACATCACAGAGAGTCTGAACTTGTCTTTGGCTGATGCAGGTCGACTTGCCCAGAATCGTGATGCGTTCAGAGCAGCTGTAATGGAGACAACGTTCTGGAAAGAATACGTCACATGATGGGGAAAAAATCTGTCAAACGATCGCTGAGGTGAAATTGCTGCTCCATGAGGAATAATCTTATCTCGTCTCTTAATTCCCAAAAACGAGACAAAACTTTACCTCGTGATAGCCAACGAACTTCACAGTGGAGCAAATGTTGATGGTTGAACTCTTAAATAAATAATGAAGGAAACCTGAGTCCTGTGGATAGTAAATAAATAAGTAAATAAATAAGTGCAAAATTGGCTCAGCGTCCATTCACGATGTACTGTCACAACAAGGCGATGGCGCCGTATGGTTGGTCCTAAGTTCGATTCCCGGTAAGCCTATCACTTATATTTTCTTGTCTGTTGTCTAGTGCCATCCTTTATGTCCAACGAGTACCTGTTAATTACCTTTATTTATTTACTTACTTATTTATTTAAAAGTTGATGGTGTTCACTGTCTATATCTTTGCAAAGCTGCTCAAAATGTCTTGAATTCAGTGATTTGCTTTTTATAAAATTGACAATTTTGGCTGATTCATTTAAGGTCTGTTTTAGTTTTTCTGATATCTTCGTAACAACTAGAGCTTCCCTAAAAATACTTCTTCAGCTGTAGTGTGTACCAACGTGGAGATGAACAGTAAGTCTTCGAAAATATTTCTCTCGTGCTCATATCTAACGTAACACAATAAGGTCGCTTTATCTGTTCTGTCTGTGATTTCGTCCAGTTGCAGAGCAAAATAGGGGGACATGCGAATTCTTTCTTACAACTGTTCCTTGATATTGGTTGACAAACCGTCGATTAGCTTCTTAACTGTGTCATTTGACAAAGGTATAAAGGAAAGGTTCTTAGCAGCTTTCTCGTTGATCAATGCAGAAACCATGATTTTTGCAGCAGGTAATGTAAGTTCTTCAGATATTGTGTGCGGTTTTCCGGTTTTTTTGCTATTAGTTGAGAAACTTCAAAAGAGGCCCTCATTGCATTTTTATTGTTACAACCAGTTGCAGTCTTTTTTAACATTTTCTTACTTTCCCAAAGCTCCTGCTCCTTACTTTTGAAAAAATCGATGCTCTTTGTGGCATGTTCTTTATGTTTAGTATCGAGATGTCTTCGCAATTTTGACGGTTTCACGGCCTTGTTGGACAATATATCGTAACATAACACACACACACTGTGGTAGTTGCTTATCTTCTGGGCCTGTACACGTGAAGCCAATCTATTCCTTGCAATAACGGCGGCACTTTTTAAGATGACTGGAAGAAGCTTCATTTTGCTTTGAACCTGTTGCACCCTCATCAACCTCATCAGTACTTTTACGTTTCAAATTCAGCCAGCGATCCACACTGAGGCCCAGCCACAATTTATTGTTACGAAATTGGCGGCTTCTGGTTGTATGCGCGGTAGCAAGAAATGTCATCTTCTTTCTCTCAGCCACTCAGTGTCATTCACTTGCATGTTCTCACCGCGTGCAGAAAGTATCAAGTGCGAAGTACATTTTTTGCTATCAAACAGTTATTTCCATAACCGATTTTTACTTTTGTTTGTTTTTAATGGAGGCGGTAGGTTAGAAAAGTCAAGTTTTACACAAACAAGCGAGAGAAATTAAGATTTCATTCTTCGTTTCCTTTTCTTTCTTTCTTTCTTTCACTCATTCATTTTTTCTCTCTATTTTAACTGTAAAAGCTCATAACGTTTCTTCAAGCCTTCGCGGACCCACTGTGAGAACATCGTGGCCCCCCCCCCCCGGGGGGGTCCGCGGACCACAGGTTAAGAACCGCTGATTTAGGTTTATGACCAACGGTGGATGGTCTGAGCTTGTGTCGCTCCGTACTTTCCATGCGGCAGAGACTAAGTTTGATGTGATAATACTGCTGATCTAGTTCGCTATGTGTGGGAGTATTAATCAATTACATTAGGCCATTATTTAGTACCAGTAAGTCCGATCTTTCTATGAAGTTCAATAATCTTTTTTCATGGTTGATCATTTCTACAGCTCCACAGTGCAAAGACATAGGCACTGAAGGCTTCTAACTGTAATGTTTATCTAATTATTTTTGTGCTAATAGTTGCTATATACATATTGGCTATATTACCTTTGAGGCAAAACAATATTTTAGTATCTTTAAATATTATGGTTGTCTACTGTATGATACATTCCTTCTATATTGTATGTTTTAAATTGCTCCAAATTTATTATCGTGAAGTCTTCATGTACTAGAAACTCCCCCTCCTCTTCCCTCAATCCTGTCAATCCGGCATATATATATATATATATATATATATATATATATATATATATATATATATATATATATATATATATATATATATATATATATATATATAGAGGGAGAGAGAGAGAGAGAGAGAGAGAGAGAGAGAGGGGAGAGAGAGAAGACTGACTTTATCAACATTGAGGAGACGTCTTAACGTAGCTCATCACACTGGCTACACGTTGTAGGGAAGAGAAAGGGCTGGAGATAAATGAACGCAGCAGTGACGCACAATGAACACATTAATGAACCAGCGAGCTTAATTGTTTTAAGAGTTGAGAACGGAATGCGCAGATCTGCCAAACATGATAACCCTTCTGTCTGTCATCTGTTATTCTGCGGCCATCCATTCTCACGTATTGTGTTGGATGATTCAAGTGTCAGCCAGCACATTGTCTGTCCAAAAGGAGATGAGACGCAGGGTAGATTAGCGATCTTGAATAAGTCTAGACTAGGTATGTGTAAACTGTTTAGTGTTTACTAGGCCTTCTACAAGATTTGAACAACAGCGGCTGCCAGTGGGAAGTGTGGTTGCTATAATTTAATTTATTTCATGGTTGCATGAAGGGACATTAATCTTTTGAGAATCATCATGACGAAAACAATTAAAGGAATATGGGTTATCTTTGGCAGTATTAGAGGAAAGCTAACATCAGATAAAGTATTCTCTTGATATGTATCAATAAGGCAAGAGACAAGTTATGTGTGGCATTTACAACCAACTCTTTACTATGCGGACACGCCACGTGTTCTCATGTGACCTTTCAAATAACATATTCTAGTAGTCTTAACATAACAAGTGTTTATAAATAACATAAACGGAAAAATATTTTTTCCGTTGGCGAAAAGAAATAACAATCAAAGGGGAGCAGCTAGATAATATTGCTATTTTAAGGTATACAGAGTTATCCCGCTTGTAGAGAACTTAAGAGCAGACGGAAGTAGCTACTCTATATACCAGATGTACACAACTCGTTGATTGGTGAGGGCCAATTTGCTGTGAATAAAATCGGCTGCGAGCCGCAAGTGTAAGTTTCCAGGTATTATTATATTAAGTGGCGATTAATTAATTAAATTAAAAATCGACAAAACCTTATTTATTAATTATAAGTAAATGAAATGTATAAGTTGAATTACAAGGGAACATAAGTATTTTTTCATAATGGCCTTATACTTAATAAGAGACATTACATCTCTTTTCAGCAAGAAGTTTGTCAAACTGTGGGGGTCATAGCTGAAGTGTATATTTTCATAATGTCTTCCAAATGGTCGTCACTGAGTTTGGAGTTGTTTGCTTTTGTGTGATAATGTTTGTTCACAAATATATGTGCTTCCAAACATGCTGAAGGTTTTCAGTGCGACTTCAACCAACTTTTTGTATTTTCCACTGTTCAGACTTTTATATAAATCAGACAGGCTGCTTTCTCTGTGCTTATTTCGATAAATAGCCGAACATTGTTGTTCAATTAATTCCACCTGCAAATCTATCTGTACTTCTTCTGGATCCACAGCAAAGGGATCTTCAACAAGCTTCAATTTGAAATCTTCAGCTTTAGATAAAGTAAGTCCTCTGGTAAACTTACTTACTTACTTACTTCGTCGTTCCCCTTCTACCGTGAGGTGTAGAGGTTTGGAAGAGAGAGCGCCAGACTATCCTATCGGCTGTCTTCCTCCTGGCCTGGTTCCATTCTAGTCCTCGGTCCTTCAAAGATTGTCTAATGTCCTCCCAGCGGACTCTGGGTCGTCCTGGGGTCTGTATCCCTGGCTCTTTGTTTCCCATGCTTGTCGTGGTAGCCGATCTTCTCCCATTCTGCAGACATGGCCAAACTATCTTAGTTGGGACTGTTCTACTTGGGTCTGCAGGGGGTGGGATTTTAGGCCTTGACGGATCGTCTGGTTGCGGACCATGTCTCTTCTTGTTACTTCAACCACCTTCCTCAGATACCTCATTTCTGAGGTTTGGATCTGGCTTTTGTGGGTTGTAGTCATTGCCCATGACTCGCATCCATATGTCAAGACTGGGACATAGGTGGACGGCATACAGTCATCTTCGTTTTCTTACCAACCTCTCTCTTGCTGAGGAATCCTCGATTTATGGCCTGAAAATGTCTCCCAGCTGCTGCTTTTCGAGTGGCCAACTCTCCTTTGATGCCTCCCTTTCGGTCTATAATAGCTCCGAGATATTTAAAGTGGTCGACCTGCTCTAGGACCTATTCTCCCAGCTTAATCTGATGTCTTCTTTCTTCTCGTGATATCACCATGGATTTTGTTTTAGAGCTGCTTATGACCATCCCTCTCTTCTCCAACTCTTCCTTCCAGACTTGCAGGTTGGATTGGAGATGTGCCTCTGATTTAGCAATCAGGGCAACATCATCAGCAAATGCCAGCTCTGAAATACATACCTGTCTCATCTTCCAGTACCCCACTGAATACTTTCTTGTTCTCTCCTTACATGACTTGATAACATCGTCCATGAGGAGTATGAAAAGATAAGGAGACAGGATATCACCTTGTCTTACACCAGTGGTGGTCCTGAACTCTTCTGACTTATGGTTTGCTGTCCTCACATAATTTCTGCAAGACTTGTAGAAGCTCTGTATAGCATGAATCAGAGGTGCTGGAATGTTCTTCCTTGCCAAACAGTCCCAAAGTTTGCTCCAGGGGACCCTGTCAAATGCCTTTTCCAGATCTATGAAACAAAGATAGATCTCACTCTTATACTCAAGGGCCTTTTCACTCAGCTGTCTGAGTGTGAAGATTAGGTCTTGAGTACTTTGGTTTGCTTGGAATCCGCACTGGACCTCATCCAATTGTGGCTCAGCCCTTTGGTATGGTCTTGTTGCACCACGCCGCCTGTAGGACCCTTAAGAGAAATAGGTCGCCTGATGCTCCCATGTACTGAACCATTTCTGGTGTTATACCATCATGCCCTGCTGCTTTGCATATCTTGATTTTCTCCAGTGCTGCCTTCAGTTCTTCCATCTTTATGTCATCTTCATCACCATTTGTTTCCTCTTCTGTTCTAGTGGTTATCATTTCTGATGCTTCACCGTGCTCACCATCCAGGAGTTCTGAGAAATATTCTTTCCATCTTTCCATTACTTCCTTTGGGGCAGTAAGCAATTTGCCTTGCTTGTCCTTTATAAATTTGAGAGGGCATTGTTTATCCTTCCTCATGTTCTTTAGGGTCTTATAGAACAATCTCTGGTTTTCTTGCGCATCTTTTTCTAGCTTTTCTCCAAATTCTTCCCAGGACTTCTGTTTTGCTGCTAGACCTTGTTCTTTGCTTCTGTTCTGAGTATCACATATTCTCTATATTTCTCTATTTGTCCTGCTGTGTTTTTAGCTCCTAAGTATTGTTTCCATGCCATTTTCTTCTCTCTTATTTTCTCTTTGACTTCCTCTGTCCACCAAGGTGTCCTCTTTCTCTTGTTCCCAAGTCGGACTTCACCACATGCTTCTGCAGCAGCTGTCTTTATGATGTCTTTGAATTTAAACCACAGGGTTTCCAAGTCATCAGGTTGTTCTTCTGTGTTTCTCACCGCTGTAGCGATAAGCCCCTGATATCTGGTCTCAATTTCTGGCTCTCTCAGCTTGTAGGTCTTAATGCTCATTTCTTCCGTTCGTTTACTTGGTTTCTTACGTGATGCTGGGCAGTTCCTAGGCTGAGCAACTCTTTCAGTTGTTCTTTTGATTGTAAGAAGGTAGTGATCACTTCCAATCTCTGGCCCCCTCCAGACTCTAGCATCCCGGACATATTTGAATGAGCTCCTCCTAACAATGGCATAGTCGATCACTGACTTCTCATTTTTTGTTGGTTCACACCTAGTGTATGCATGTATGCGCTTATGGGGGAACTTTGTGTTGGTAATGATCAGATTCGGCTCACTGCAGAATCTAAGGAGGCGCTTTCTAAGGAGTCATTGAGAGTATCTTCTCCATATCTTCCGATTAACTCCACCCCATCTAGCATGGTCATTTCCAACTCTGGCATTGAAATCTCCGAGCATGATAATTTCATCTAGGCAGTCATCCACTGTCTTTTGAAGCAGCTCGAAGAATTCCTCCTTGACCTCTGCTCTCTCATCCTCATTTGGCCCATACACTATGACCAGGTTGACTATGGTTGCTCCTTCTTTTAGTTTTACAACCATAATGCGCTCCGAGACAAAGTTCCATCCCTTGATACTATCTTTCTGGTTTTTGGCCACAATGCAACACTCCTCCTTTTTCAGCCGGACTTGGGACCGGCCTAGGCGGAGTTCTCTGCTAAACTCTTCAATCAAAACATAGATTTCTTGTGCATACTTGTCTCCTAACTCAGTGTGTCTCTAGTAAGGGATATGTTGTGCATATGTAGGAAAGTGATACATTTCTACTTTGGACAGCTGACTTCTGAAAAGGTTCAATTTCACTTTAAAAAGCTTTGACAGCGTCACACATTTAAAATAAAAGATGTTTTCCCTGAAGTTGACAAGTGCACAGTGGTGAAGCAGACAATCGTAGCTTGTAGATCATTCAAGTGCGCTGTAATATCACTAAGTTTAAAAAGAAAAGAACTAGACTCCAGGTTTCATTTTCAAGTCTCTCCACATGTAAGCCTACCTTGCCGTGGTTGGAGAGCTTGAGCGCCTCAATGATCCCGGGAGCTATGCCGGCGGGAGTTTTACTCCTGGCAGGGTCACCCAAGCCGGACAGGTCCTGGGTGAGGGGCCAGACTAAATGGGCTGAGGAGTGGGTGGAACCCTATAGGTGTAGATGCAGAACCCACCGGCGAGTGGTACATGCTCTGGTCTGCACCAATCCACCCCCACTTCATGGGTTAAATGCTTTCTTGCCTCATTCTTCACTGTTTGTCGTCTATCACGCCCATGGCGACCGTTGCCTCAATTGGCTGTGTGTGGTGTACCCGGAAACGGGGCCTCCCAGTACTGAGGCAAAGTTAAGTCCCCGATGTCACTTATCGGTGCAGAATTGAGAGAGATGGCTGAGCATCACAATCCCTCCTGTGTTGCAGCATGATGAGAACCCAGCATTGCACACTGAGCTTGGGGGGATCACTTGGGCACCAGACTTAATACTGGCTCTTGACTGGATGGCCGCATGCAGGAGATTTCTACAATGGAGGGTTGGCAGGTGGTGGGTATCGGGAAGTGGCTCTGTGCAGGACGTGAGGATTCCTTGGGAGAGCCCAGAACCAGAGCACAGCATTGTGCAAGCTCTGCATAGTTGGAGAGCCCCCTGGATGACGGGGAATGCACAGTGTGCTACCCCACCTATCCCCAACTGCTAACTTAGAACCAGAAGTGGGGTCCTCTGTATGCGTGCCAGGCCAGGATAAAATGCCTGGGAAAGAGACTGGAGCTCAGAACTCCCTAACTCAAAGTTGCAGGATGGCAGAAAAGCCACGGGAAAGACAGGGCTATTTTGAAGATAACGCAACCATATTTTCACCATACGAGCTCGGACGCCGCCTCGGTAAACAAGGTCCGCGCAGAGCAGTGACACCCCCAGGCTGCTTGCGAATAGTCTACTACTGGGAACATAAACAGATTAGGGATGAGCCCACTCTCCCGTTGAACAGGTGCTAAAGTCGTAGATACTGGGCCAGAAGGCGCACCGGAAACCACAGTATCATGCAACTCGCTTTTTTTTTTTTTTTTTTTTTTCTATGGAGAGTACACCGTCAAATAAATCTCGTTCTGGTGCTCGCCCTGTGGAGCTCCACCAGGCAGGTGCAGTGCCGGGCTCTGAGCCTCGACAGAGCCCACCCTCAGCTACTGGAGGACCCTCTAGACCGTCTTGTGGAGTCAACAGACGGCGGAGGAGAACTACTGACCAAAACAAAACAGAAAAAGAGAAACCCAGAGTGCCACTTGTCATGATGCACTGGAATGCAGAGGGAGTGAACAGCAAGCAGGCTGGATACAGCAAAAAGACAGAGCTGGAAAACATCTTGTATGAGAAGCAAGTCAGTGTTTGCTGTATCCAAGAGACTCACTTGAAAGCAGATCAAACCTTTAAAATAAGGGGATATCAATGCTTCAGATCCGACAGACAAGATAGACGAAAAGGAGGAGTACTTACTCTTGTAAGGAATAACATTCCTGCACACGAAAGGAAAACCTTCATGGATGGAGCAGAATATCAGCTGCTGCAGATAAAGGTAGACAAGATGGAAATAGAACTCCTGAACTATTACTGTCCGAACAACAAACCCCTGAGTCTCAGCTCTATACAGGTACCAGCCACCAACTTTATAGCAGTTGGAGACTTTAATAGCCACTCCCAGAGCTGGGGCTATAACCATCTGGATCACAGAGGTGAAGAGGTTGAAACTTGGCAAGATGATCACTCCCTAATCCTAGTCAATAATGCCACAGATACTCCTACCTTCTACTCCAGAGGATGGCACACAACCTCAACACCAGATCTTGCCTTCTCCACACCAGATATAGCTGGATCTATTAGTAGAGAAGTAGGAGACCAACTAGGGGGAAGCGACCATCGCCCAATCTTTCTTACTGTCCAGAGTGCAACTCTCAGTACAGGCCCAGCCATTACAAGATGGAACTACAAAAAAGCCAACTGGGGTTTATTCAGGCATCAGGTGAACACGCTGCTGTCTACCCTCAAGGTACAGAACAGAGACATTAATGAAGTGGTAAAAGACTTCAACAGATGCATACTACAAGCTGCAAAAGAAACCATTCCCAAAGGATGCCGGCGTAACTACATACCATACTGGTCCAGCACACTCCAAGAACGTCAGGAAGCTATGGACAAGGCTAGAAAGGACGCAGAGTCTCAGCCTTCACTTGAAACTCACAACAAATGGAAAAAGGCTGTAGCAGAGTTTCAGAGAACAAAGCTAGAAGAAAAGCGGAAAAGCTGGAGAACTAAAACGGCATCGCTGAACCTTGAGAAAGACGGCAGGAAACTTTGGAGATTAGTCAAGTCTCTAAATGAAGAGCATTCCTCACCAAGGCAGACTATCACATTGGATGAAGGTGGCAAACTTTTCAGAGGAAAACAAGCTGCAGACTTGTTTGCTAGAAGATACAGTTCAGAAAGCAACTTACCCATTAACATAGACCATCAGAGAGAGATAAGAAAAGAAATACTGGCAACCATGGGACAGACAGATACTCCTGCACCAATGAGGGAACCCATCACACTAGG